>KZ108173.1:0-178055 GCA_002116305.1 Penicillium italicum | reverse complement strand
CCCTCCCCCGGCAATTATGTGCCACTGGCGTCAGAGTGAATGGAGAACCCTTGAAAAGTTGGGGTTTTGGGGGGGTTCGATTGACAACTTCGGAGCCTCGGTCGCACATGAAGGGCGTTCACGCAACTCTCATGCTCAACTTTGTCAAAAGCCGAGTTCGGTGGGAGTAAGATCGTCAGAGTCAGGATGTAACTATCATATACAACTTAAAAACTGCCAGGGCACAGTCTGTTCGTATGATTTGCACCCAGGAAACAAGCTCTCGGTCGCATCGAGTGTGGGTTCGGAATTTAAGCCCATCATGTCTTTCCATTTTGACCGTCTTGCTGCTTTTCATCTGCCGTGTCGGTCTCGGTCTGAGCTGGTTCAGGGACACTGACCCCTGCCAAGCCTTCAATGACCTGGGGTAGAATAATGTCACGGCGGAAGTTATCCTCCTGGAGCAGTCGAAGCGCTCGTAGTGTGGGACCGGGATGGGTGAGGAACTGAGAGTACTCCGGTGTCTTCCAGTAGGAGTAGAGATAGGCTAGGTAGGCTGCGAATGCCTCGGCGTCTGGCGAGGGGGAATCATCGTCATCGTCGGCACGAGAGATACCCAAAAGATTGGGATAAGTGACTGCCAGGTGGGACAGATAGTAAGGGTTTGCGAGAGATGAGACGAATTCAAGCTCGAGAGTAAAGCGCGGGTTGGTCAGGGTTGGTCGGTCCTCCATGGTGGTGTAGAGAAGAGTGAAATGGCAGAAGCTGGTGAGAGCTTCAAAGGTGAGGTCGTACGGGAAGCGATAGCGTCCATCGCGGTTAAAACCATACAAACATGCAAGTATAGAAAATCGATGCTGGACATTTCTGATTTCTGATTTCTGCTTTTCAGCAAGAAAACCTTTGTTAGTTTCAAAGTCGAATTGAAGTATAGATGTCTATCTTATTCTGACACTTTCTATTATATACGATAACTTAATACCTAGGTATGTAGTAAATCGTCAACTTATAAAGTAAGGGGTACCCATACATTTCATACAGTCAGATTGTTGTCAGATATTTAAAACATCAACAGAGCTAGCATCGTTTGAAACGAATACTTCTTAGCGTTTTCCCACGGTTGCTAATCAAATTAAAGTCCTGGGGTAAATTGTGTAGCAACAGGATGTAAAAGGAACAACGCTCCTTCCAGTGTCCATCTAGGAAACTATGACAGTCGAGCATAGGCCAATGGTGTGCCAATCGAACAAAGTCAAGAGCCCTTTGCTTGATCAACCCTATTAATACTTGAAAGATCTTGAACTACCAGAACATCCTGTCACAGCGAACCAGGATCAAGCGCAGGTATGTTAATTCACTTGAAAAATCTACTAATCTCCGCTAATCTAGTTCAAAGAGTTGTCTATACCTTAGGCAGACCAGGGAGGACAGAATCCCCAGTCCCCAGAGCCCTTCCGGGCATTACTCGAAAGGCTTAAACGGCTCGAAATACATGATTATTACAACACCAATAAAGCATAAGCAACGTCTTTAAGAAACGCAGCAAACATCTTTAAACCGACGAATTAAAATCTCGATATCAAATAACTATTGGTCTAGTGTATAGTGCAAAGTAATACCTATCAGACCTGAAGAATCTAACGAGGAACTACCTCTACGCCGGCTCTTATAATCATCCAACACCCTAACAACATCCTCATTCAACTCCGATGGTGCGAAAACAGATGACCTATTACTCTTTGTCAAGTCAAAATCAGCTTGCACCCGACCAGTAGAAAGCAAAAGCTCAACTGCCTCGACATGTCCCTTCTCAGCAGCGATCATAAGCGGTGTACTACCCTCCCTGTCCTTCCCATCCGGTTCGACCCCCTTCGCAAGCAGCAACCGCATAATATGCGTCCGTCCTCGTTGCGCAGCCCTCACGAGTGCCGTAACTCCCTGTTTATTCGGCAAGCTCGGATCAATCTTCTCGATAGCAAGAAGCGTCTCTACAACATCCGTGTGCCCAGCAGCAACGGCAGTTAACAGAGCCCGGTCTCCAAAACTAGGCTGTTGGTCTGGGTCCACGGTAGGGACAGTAAGAAGCAATTTCACGATCCCCGCGTGTCCGTTACCCGCGGCGGCCAGGAGAGGGCTATCTCCGCTTTGGGATCTGGCGTCCGCGTCCACGCCTGCAATTGCCAGGAGACGCTTGACAATCTCTAGATGCCCATTTCGGGCTGCTGCCAGGAGCGGCGTTTGCCTGAACAGATCCTTTGAGTTTGCGTCTACCCTCCCCGTGCGAAGCAACTCCTCTACTACATCTTCTGCTCCCGCTGCTGCGGCAACCGTAAGGGGTGTTTCTCCGCGCTGGGTCCGACGATTAGGCTGGATGTCTTTCGTCGATAGTAACAGTTTCACGATAGCGAGGTAATCGTCCGCCTTTGACTACACGGCATCCGTTGTTAGCCTAGGCGAGTTCCACGCCATGGAAGTAGAAGGTAGGCCGTTCCCTGCCGCCCAGACGAGAGGAGTTTAGAGAATGGTGCTAAAGTTAAACGTTACGTTGCCATAGAATGGTGATATAAAAACCAATTATAGGGGCATCATCATCGATCCCAAATCTAAGCCATTGGTACGGAGCTCATTCGCCAGCAGGGTGATGATATCATACATGGCTCGGTGTCATAAAACTTGTACAATCTCACAATGCGGGCTAAGGACATGGCGTAGTCATTAAATGCCATGGCTTTCCAGTATTATTACCAACAGATAGATAAGGGATGAAACCGGGTTGGAACCAACTAATTCAATTATCATGTCCTATTCAAAGATACTGATACGGGAACAATCGAAAAAAAAGAATACATGATCTTTTTTGAAAGCAAGGCTGAAGTGAGATACAAGAACAGAATAAACCTTGGAAAAAAACTCCGAATCATAGCCATGGTCTAGAGATCAGGGCATTGTGTTTCATGACGGTCTGGAATCAGAAGCATTTTGAAGCATTCTATTCCGAAATATGTGAACGCCATGTAGAGCACCATGCGTTCATCGGTACTCGATGCTGGGTATTAACGCGTGGAATCATCTTTCCTCATTGAGGAGGTAGATGGTGAGATAGTGAGAGAATCATGGGATTGATACATCCCGAAGGTGCATCCGAGTGAGAAAGGCCCGCTTGCTACATCGATATAATTCCAGGACAGGCTCAACGTGTGACTGCTAGGTGACTCAGTCACTGGTCCGTCTCTCCGGCTTGGGTTTGCGCAGACTCTTCATCCGGTTCAAGAACCCGCTACCACTACCAGGGTTTAGCCTCGACTCTTCGTAAGGTCGGTCGTTGGTGATCTTGCGCTCCATTTGTTTGGGACTGCTAGACGATCGGACTCGGCCGCCCTCAAGGCGAGCTTCGATACTCGACCCTTTTCTGTCCCACTCTTCCTCATATTCTTCTTCTTGGAAGTAGTGATTTCTCTCATTAGCCCGGGCGGATCCAGAATAACTGGAGCCCACCTGTGGCGGAGCGGGGAAATAGTTGTCGGAAGAGGAAATGCGGCCAGGTCCAGCACCTCGTCCACGCAGTCGCTGAGCCAAACTCTTCTTTCGTGCAAGGCCACCACCATTCGGTGCCAGACTGCTTTCATTCTCGCTCTGACGGCGTGCCATGGCAGATCGACTAGCGGGAGCTCCATCGAGGAAAGTGCTGGTTCCCAGTCCCATACTCTGGGGTCCATGAATCGGGTCCACGCGGGCAGTGGGATCCACGACGCCCGTATCAGCATTGCGGCGAGCAGCGGTGGAGAAGTCGTTGTGGCCTTCCTCCATCCTGCCGTGGAAAAGATTAAGATCGATGTTTGAGTTGTTGGGGCCTGTGCCGCCCAGAGCCATGTTGGTGGAACCTTTAGGGAAGGCTTGCATTGGCGCGGTGCGCACGCCGCGGCGATTGCGATGGGGGTTGCAGGCGTCAAACGGACCATCATGGTGGAACACTATCATTATAGTTAGCATTTGAGTCGTATACTCGTAAGCGAGAAAGAAGAAAAAAGAAAAAGCCGAGACACTTACTTCCAGTGCCGTAGATACTCGTCACATCCAACTTGTCAATGATATCAAGTCGTCGGTCTTTGCGGCCCGAGCGCGATTTGCCATCTTTACCATCTTTGCCATCTTTGCCATCTTTGCCATCTTTGCCATCTTTGCCATCTTTGCTACGACTCTCACGTTCACGATGACGCCGTTCGCGTCGGCGCTGCTCGTCGTCATCAATATCCAACAACTTCGAGCTTCGGTCCATTACCGACGACTCCGAGTTCCGCCGAGGACGACGAGGCGCCTTGTCTTTGGCAGTTTGGGACGAAGTAGGGGGATCGGCAAATATGTCGAGAAGATCTTTCTCTTTCGCTGCCGATCGTCCTGGTGGACGCTCTGGGCGCTCCCTTGGGGGTATGTTGCGGTTCGAGGCAGTGCGTTGGGTGGCATCAAATGCCGCGGGCGGAGCAGGCTTGAGGGAGAGGGCCTCCTGTTAAAAAGTTAGGCCTGCTTTGAATACGTAGGTTACTCCCAAACATACAAAAAGCTCCCGAGTGTTACTCGACATGTCGTTCTTGTCAATTGGAGAGATCATGCTGACACCAGTCGACATGCCAGGGGCGGACTGCGGAGACATCGCCTCTGTGTCGTCTAGGAATGGATTGGTAGAGCGTGGGCGTTCCAGACGGTTGTTTGATGAAATAGATCCAGCAACTGAGGGTGAAAAGGCGCGGTTTCGGAAGGGGTTATTGGAGCCAAAGCTGACCGCTGTTGGAGAGGCTTGGTGTTCTATTGCTCACAAAGATGTTAGAAATCAGTGGCAGGTCTGAAAAAGATGGATTTTTGGACCAGAAAGTCAAGGAAAAGTGTCATTTTAAGAACCAGGGGGGGATTCAGACCATCCCCAGCGGTAGCACATTGATATCCAGTCATCAGGGGAGGCGCTTCAGGTTACGTACCTTGCGGGGCCAGCGAGATGCCAGGCGCATATCCAAGCGCTGGAGTGGCATTCATCGTGATGGGTATTTCGCCTCTGAAACAAGGTGTGGGTGGAGAGGCCGTTTGCGTTCAATGAGATGCCGCGTTAGGTGTCGCACGAGTGCGGAAGAAAGTGGCAGGAGGTATTGCTGAAACAGTGATAATCAGGGGGTAAAGCGGTAAAACAGTACAAACGATCACAGTTCAAAGTCAATAAATGAAGAGGTTAACAGAATCAAAATCAAAGAGAGATAGAAAGTTAAGAAAAGAAGTCTCAAGGGGAGAAAGGAGGGGGGGGGCCAAGGGGAATAGGGAGCACACGGGAGAGGCGAGCATCCGTAAAATGCCCAGTGATCGTCAATATCACTTTCTCTTCTTCTTTTACTTGGCCCTGTCAATCTTTCCTTTTCTTTTCTCTTTTTACATGTGCTGTCTATGGCTGTTATGCTATTATTGCAGATTGCAGATTGTACTTTTTTTTTTTTTTGAAGAAACCCTAGACAGGGTTATAATATAGCCTCAGGGGGGCCAATGTAAACCATCGGCAAGGTTCCACTTTGAGATGTTGAGATAGTGCAGAGGTACTAACTGCTATGCACGGAGTACATTGACTTTAGAATGGATCTCTATGGACATCCAGAGTCCCAGCTTATCAAGCACCTACAAAGTACTTGAAGGGATTGGAAGATTCCTCGGTTACCAAAAATAGCCCAAACCCGGAATGACGTTGGCATTCCAGATTGATGTCTTCTTTCATTCTGGAATGTGCATACAACGATATCTTATGTCCAAAGGTTCATTTGGACCTCTCCAGATCTCACACGGTCCCAGAGAAATCCGGAATGACCTGTCGAGGGAGAAGGTCACAGTCCCCATACTAACTGAAAATTGGTCATGATGACTGGTGCCTGGATTAGACCAATTCAAATGATAGTTCGCTCTATTTACATATCACTCGAATTTCGAACTTTGTACCAATCTCTCCGGTCTAGCCGGCATCTTCTATGTAGTGTGCCGAAGCAGCACTCGATACTCGATATCGAACATTCCTCGGCTTGGAATGCGGTCTCAAATGAGGTCATTATCTGAACCAAATATATCATCGATCTCGCATACACAAACGACCTAGCTTGTAACTCCACCGATTGTTCGAATTGAATGATAATTAGATCCTTCAACCCCTAATTCCTTTGATGAATACGACCACGTCAGATCTAAACTTTGGAACCGCAGCCGGTATCGGGATACCACGTTGTACTATCTCGGGATATGCCCGGATATGGATAGAAAGGTATCTGTTTTAGTCTATGAGAGCTTATGTATGTAACAATATAGAGCAATTAATGGGTGCTGTAACATGTTACATATCTCTAGGTCTGTCGATATAAGAGTTGTAACTACTTGCATTGCCGTGTTCCAGAGTGGTGAGGAGCGACTCCAACCCAGCGTGTGCTTTCAAGAAACTATAGAGAGTTCATGTTGGACAGTGAAAGCCTGCTACTTTACAACCCAAGTCGATCTCAAGATCTGTAAGCTCGAAATCTCATTCATTGGGTTTTCCATTCATTACCGTAACATGGGCCAATTCGAGAACGAAACCCCTGTCCGAAACGCCTCACACATAAAATGCAAACAAGATGGTATAAGACACAAAAGAAAACCGTGCAACTGAGGCACCTCAACCCTCCCTTTAGAAGGCTGTTCAATGGGCAGTGGACTGCGCCCGTGGCAGGTGAGGGTTTGAGACCGGGATGCCCGCACGGCGCTTGGACTGGGGCTTGGGTCTGGAGAGTGTGTATCTAAGAGGTAGATATTAGTACAAGGTTCCACTAGATTCAAGGATTGAAACAAACATACTTGGCAAATGCACGCGAGAGTGCCTTCTTGCAGCTGACCTTTTGGCTGCCGATGAACGAATCCACAGTGACAGCGATGGCACGGTCAATATCCAGCGAGGAGCAGTACTCTGACAGGCGCATCTTGCAGAAAGATTCGGCAATACGCATGATGGCTTCAAGGTGACGAACCTAGAAAATTGGAGTAAGAAAATGGTCAAGAGGTGGAAAGTGGACAGATAACTTACTGTGATGGGGTACGCTCCAGTAGCAAGGGACTCGCGGCGCATATCTGCAAAGAGACGGGCAACCTTGTCCTGGTCGATCTGATAAAGCTTGGGGTGGCAACGCTCTCTGGCATACATAATGTACTTCCGCAGGAGCTCCTGCGGGATTTCACCCTCCTTCTCCTCTTCCGCTCTTTGTTTCTCTGCCGCGCGTTTGGCGATCTCCTCCTGTGATGGAGGAAGTCTCTGGCCGTCTCTGTTGATGCGGTAACCTTCATTGTCAATGAGATTGCCATCAGTATCAACCAAGTCACCCTTTTCGTTCCGGAGGGGACGGGCCGGGTTGGAACGGTGGTGGGACTCGATCACGAAATTGGCCAAGCGCTCATCCTCGGCAGGGTCAACCAGATCACGAACCACACAGAGAATATCGAAACGAGACAAGATAGGGTCCGTCAAGTCGACATTCTCCGAGAAAGGGATTGAGCTGTTGTACCGACCACCCTTGGGGTTAGCGGCGGACACGACAGCACAGCGAGCCTGCAATGTTGTCACGATACCGGCCTTGGAGATAGAAATGGTTTGCTGTTCCATAGCTTCGTGAATAGATGTCCGATCCTGGTCGTTCATCTTGTCAAACTCATCGATAAGACAAACACCCCGATCAGCCAACACAAGCGCACCACCTTCCAACGTCCATTCGCTGGTGAGAGGATCGCGGCGAACACTGGCTGTGAGACCGACGGCACTAGCACCCTGACCAGTGGCAAACACAGCACGGTGGGCAGTCTTCTCAACGAACTTGAGCACCTGAGACTTGGCGGTACCGGGGTCACCAAGAAGGAGCACGTTGATATCACCACGAATGTTCATCTTGCCCTGGGCCTGTTTGCTAACACCACCAAAGAGCGAAAGCGCAACAGCAGTCTTGACGTCCTGGTGGCCGTAAATACTGGGTGCCATAGAGCGAACAATCTTGTCCACAATATCGGGGTCACGAGATAGGGCGCGGATTTCACGCTCATCCTCTTCCGTCAGGTTGAAACCAGCCAGCTGGTCGTGTGCCTTGACTACATGGTTGGCCTCAATTACGGTGGCGAAAACTGGGAAGCCGTTCTTGTTGTTCAGTTGGGCATCATAGCTGTTGCGGTAGATACCGGTAATCTCAATCTCATCACCAGGTTTGGCACTGTCGATCAGATCGGCAAGCAAAACGACCTCACGCTGCCGCGGCAGACGACCAGCGGGAACCGACCCGGGAGACTCCTGCAAAGTCAACTTCTGGTAGTTGCGGTAGACTGTTTTTTCCGAATTCACAGTGAAGGGACCACGCGACTGGCAGTTCTGGCAAAACGAGATCTTCACCTCCGCACTAGCTTCTTGCTGGAATGGACCCAAGGTGATACCGCACTTCTGGCAGAGGAACATGACATACTTCAACTGCGGGAAGACACCAGTTCGTCGGGTAACGACACCGCTGACACGGATCAGGCAGTTGAGGTGCGACTGGCGCAGCTGGCGAAGGGTGTAAATGATCGGTACATCGGTGATGCGGACGTGGATCTCATTGTGAATGTCGTGATATTGTGGGTAGTGGAATAGAGTGACGTCGAGTGCAACCTGATCAAATACTTTTAGGACTTCCGTGGGCTCGTTGGCGAGGAAATATGACAGAGCTGCCTTGGTCTCGCTGAGGTGGGCGTAGGAAACTTCAAGTGAAGCGGAGTTCACCTCACCCAGTGTCTTGATTCGGTTACCGTAAACAGACTGGCCGGTGGGGTCGATGAACTCTGTCAGGAAGGCCTTGAATTCACGGTAGATAGAGCGAAGGACCTGGGGCTGGGTCACCCAGTCCGTAATGTTGGCCGCCTTGACATCTGCTAGTTCCTCCAATGACAGCTCTTCCATGCCCTCATCGACCATGTCAATATCTTCACGATCCTCATCGTAATGGTGTCTGCGTCGTCGGGGTTGGCGCGAGAGGTCCAACTCCATATCGTCATCATCTTGTAAAAAGGCCGCAGGCATGCGACGCCGGCGTGCCAGTTCACGATCTCTCTGGTTCAGGCGAGCATCTAGCTGCCGACGAGTTGCGGCATCGATTTCATCATGGTCTTCGTCATCGTCGATGTATCCTTCATTTTCATAGCGATCTTGGGCTGCATCGCGATAATCCCGCTCGAAGTTGTCACCGAACAGGTCAATGCCATCCTCGTCTTCAGCCAATTCATCAATATCATCAATATCTTGCACAAGACCTCTATCCTCGTCATCTTCTTCATCTCCCATGTCAAATGGGATCGGGGGAGGGGATGAGCCCAAAGCGGTGGCTGCACACAACAATTGTCAGTCTCAAATTGACGCAGCTCGGGCTAAGAAGCAAACGTACGACTGGAAGGAGGCAATGGCGCCGGTGAGGACATTTCATCCTCTCTGTCTCTCTTACGAGTGTTGGCCCCTCGGCCACGGTTTGCGGCCGAGTCGCTGGCTCGGAGCGGACTGTATTGCATTAGCTTTTTGGGCGCAGAAAATTCAGGAGGCACACTCACTCCATTGTGTGGGTGTTTCAATTGGGAATTTTCAAAGAAAGGAATGGGGCAATCGCCAGGAAATTATGAGTATGGATAAGTGGTGTGGATGTTTCGGGGGGGTTTTTTTTCTTGAATGTGTGGTAGCGTGGTTGATAGAACGAAGAGAGGGAGAAGGGACAGCAAAGTCTAGTGGTGCAGCGAGTCGCGTGTTAGACGCGACGCGTTTCAATTAAGCCCCAATTGGGAAAGTGGGCCTTCCACTTTTTACATTCACATTCCACAACATCTTCCTGGATCTTCACTCCTTCCCGATCGCAATTTAGTGCTGGAAACTCAAACATGAACAAAGATGAAAAAAAAGTCAACTACAACTGCTCCTTGCAGCAAGGATTGAAGTTGCAAAAAATCATTGATCGACGCAGGGATCGAACCTGCGACCTTCTGTGAAGCTCTAACATATGAAATGTAAGACAGACGCCTTAACCACTTGGCCAGTCGATCATGAAGGATGAAAGCTTGTGACAAGTACGATTTGTCAGGTCAGCAGCATCTAATTGATTTTAGGTCACAGAGGCTTCCAAGGTTGAATTCCTGCCCACTGTCGGTCTCCTCAGTCTATAAGGTGATCCAAGACCTTTTGTCGATCCTCCATCCACATCGATGTCTTTCATACTTAAAACAGACTTCTACTGCTCGATTGACGTGAACTTTTTGACCAAACTACGGGCCCATTACCCCGGGAAAAAAACCGTCGCGACAACTCCATGCAAGAGCTATTACCAAGATAGCTGCCAAAGCTCTACTTGATAAAAACATTCTTCTTGTGGAGTGGGGCTCACAGGTATAGTGGAGACGTGGAGACTCTTTGGTCCTTCAAGCAAGAGATTCTATTCAGTAATTTACTAGTAGTCGTGGGGAGTTACCGACTTCCTGGTCTTAGCTTGTTGAATGGTCGGTTCCCGATGCACTGCTATCACTTTCATCTCAGACTCTATCAGCCTATAGAAATCCTCGTATACCCCCATCTGAAAAGCCCTCTGAGAGATATGGAGAATGGGAGCGAGCGGGATTTATTCACAATCTAGATTCGGCTGGTTCAATCCGAATATTTTTCACCCGTTGTCTCTCCAAGATACTGTCGAAGGCACATATACTTTTGTCCACACACTGAGGGCCTTGACAGCCTAGGCCTCGAATCTACATGCTGTCATTAATACGCCATCTTCTCATCCACCCTATTGACGACAGCAGCAGACTTCATGTGCGGGATGATCTTGTGGGTTTTATATCCTCTTGCATTTTGCGCAACACACCCCTGAATATTAAGGAGGGCGAGGTCGACGAGGACGGGAGCAAAGAATAATCCCAGAAAAGGGTAGAAGAAGCAGTCTGGGATATGAAAACCTAGGATTGGGGCTTAATGGAGTAAATATGTCTTAGTCATTGCTGAACGTGTCGTCCGCGACTGTCGGACTATTTCGGAGCCATCTAGTTAATTAAAGGTTATACATGGAAAGGCCGATTTATAAACAAAGCATTTTCTCCGCCTTTTTCTGTGGTCTATCTTTGAAACTGGGAAGGAGGGCAAAATACCTAAAAAGACAGACATCTTCAAAGACCTCACACAACCACATTAGCGGCCGACTATCCTCGTGATGATATAGAGAAGAACGCAGGCACAATCCATTAAAGGTAGATACACAAAGCTATCAAATGTCAAATAAATAATCATATTAGGAAGCAAAAATTAGTCGATCCTCCATATTTGCTATATCTTTAGTGAGAATTCGTATTCGCTCTGCAGTACCTACAGCTTATCGAATACTTCAATAGCAGCCTTGGCAGTAGAGGTGGAGCTGGCAGGGTTTTGACCAGTAACGAGTCGACCATCAACGACATGGAAGTCGTCCCAGATTCCAGCAGATCGCTCATCTATCAATAAAATTAATACAAGTCAAGGATTTTGGAAGTAGCTAGTAACTTACACTTAGCACCAAGGTGCTCAGCAAGTTCCTCCACCATCTCGGATCCAAATCCCCTCAGCTCAGCCATGATGCCCATGGTGTTCTCCGCCTCAGTAGTGAAGCCAGTAATCTTCTTTCCCTGAATGAGAGGCTTTCCAGTTGTCCGGTCAAGCAGGTTGGTAAAGATCGCAGGGCCGTGGCAGACAGATGCAACAACGCCACCGTTGGCCCAGACTTGCTCGGCAATATTCTGCAAAGCACTGGCAGTGGGGTAGTCGATCAGAGAAGCATGGCCGGCGGAAGCGAAGAACAAGCCATACTTGGACCCGTCAAGTTCGGTGGCCTTGGGCATATTGTCGAGCTTCTTGCGGAACTCGCTGTTGAGGTTGTTCCAGATCTCGAGGTCCTCGCCATTCAAGAAGTCGGGCTGCTGGGAGAGCCAGTCAGCAGTATAGCTGCCTGACTCGGAGGCGAGGTCGACTTCGAAGCCTGCTGCGGTGAGGGCCTTGTAAGGATGCAGGGCTTCGATGATGAAAAGACCGGTAGTCTCCTTGCCGTCGAAGAGAGTGGCACTGGCGGAGGTGATGGAGATGAGGGCTTTACGAGCTGGCATTTTGTTTGAGTTGGTTGATGAAGTCTTGATATTGGAGGGAGTCACTCTGAAGGTGGGAGGGAGTAAACAGTTATGGAAAAATATGACCTTTTGCTTTCGAGGCTGATGTTTTAAATGCTTTGGAAGATGCTGTATGGCGAGGAATGTTTGCTAGAGAATTATCCATCTATTTATACGAGGCTCTAGAAGAGCTGAAGAGCAGAGGGTCGGCAAGGCCTCCGGAGGTCCGCTTGCAATCATGCTGCGGACGTCTAGGGACCATAATCTGGACTAGACAGAGTTGAGCTGTCAATAAGCACTAGAAGTTCAACGCTAGTTTTTCAGGCCCATGTGTCAAGCAAATAATTAGAGTGCTTGAAACGTTCAACGTGAAGACGGAGTTCCGGAGTCGCGGAGTGTCGGAGTGTCGGAGTGTCGGAGACGTGGGGCTGTTCGTGAGCTACTCAATTAGGGCAACTGGAAGCTCCTCCTGCTCCATCTTACGCTGTGATTGATAACTTTTCGGAGACATTCTGGTGTTTTGGTGGCGTTCGGCGCGACGCTAACCCGACGATTATTATTTAACAAAAACATGTTTCTAGTCACCTAAAAGACCCGTCTAGCTGCCAACCTAACAACAGACCTGGCTAGCTTCACCTTCCTGCCATTCCAAGTCTTCTATAATTCCACCAACGATCTTTAGAAATCTAATTAGAATGAGTCCACACGTTGTGTCCGAATACGTTCCCTCCGAAACCAGACTCTACAGGCCGTTGAAGGTCGGCAACATCATATTACAGAACCGAATCGCCTTTCCTCCCTTGACCAGGCTCCGCAATGATGACGGCCATACCCCCCTTCCTTTGATGGAGAAATATTATGCAGATCGTGGCTCTGTCCCGGGAACCCTTGTTATCTCCGAAGCAACTGGGATTTCCCATGTTGAGGAAGGCCAGGCCAACAACCCGGGCTTTGTGAGTGATGCCCAGGTTAAGGCCTGGAACAAGATCATTGATGCAGTTCACGCCAATGGCTCTTTCTATTTCCAGCAAATCTGGGGCATGGGAAGAGCATCTGATTCGGAGCATCTCGCTGAGCGCGGTTTCCCATACAGGTCTAGCAGTGCGGTGCCCATGAAGGGTGTTGATGTTACCCCAGCTGCTCTGACTGAAGATGAGATATTGGAGACCATTCAAAGCTTCGTTAAGACTTCTGAGCGTGTCATCGCTGCTGGTGCAGATGGAGTTGAGATCCACTCTGCTCACGGCTATCTACTCGACCAGTTCCTCACATCCAGTGTGAACCAGCGCACGGATAAGTGGGGAGGGTCCATCGAGAACCGATCCAGATTGACACTTGAGGTTGTAAAGGCTGTTGTCAACGCTATTGGTGCAGAGAAGGTGGCCATTCGCTTTTCCCCCTACGCCGGATTCCAAGGTTCCCAGAAGACAGACACCGTTGAGCTTTACACTCACCTCATCACCGAGCTCAAAAGATTGAACGTCAAGTTCGCCTACTTATCTCTTGTTGAAGCGACTGGTGACCCCGGGGTTTTGATTCGAGACGAAAAGGCGATCAACATTGGCAAGACACTAGACTTCATCCTTGATGTCTGGGATAATTACTCGCCTGTCATGGTGGCAGGTGGGTACACGCCTGAATCTGCTGCTCGAGCAGTGGAGACTCATTACAAGAACTGGGATATGATGGTTGCTTTTGGTCGCTATTTCATTTCCAACCCGGACCTGGTCTTCCGGATCCAACACGGTATACCTCTTGCCCCCTATAATCGCGCGACATTTTACCTCCGCAAGCAGTGGGAAGGCTACAATGATTATCCCTTCAGCCAGGAATTTTTGAAGGCCCACCCGAGCGCTGTTCACCCTATGACTGAGCGAACAAATTGACAGCGTGAGATCATTTTGAAACCTCAATGTATACCCAGACTGCAGTCTTGCATTTGAAAGAATACCCAACTTGGCCAAACCCTTAGAATCCCTAGGGGCCAATTGTTCATTGCATACATTCATCATAGGCCCAACATTAAATATATATCAAATCCAAAATTTCATGTGATATCCATCACATCCACAAGAATAGCCGGCTGCGAAGGTGTATAGCGCTCAAGGTTGGCCGCGCTTGCGGCCTTTTGACGTCTTTTGGTTGGTCTTTTTAGATGTCCTATTGGATATCTTTTTAATTAGAAGTTTTTGCCCCTTCTCAGTTCCATATGTGAAATCGACTTTTCCATGAGGTTTCTCACATCAGGCAGTTACGCCCAAGTGCATTCTATTAAGTAGGTTATTGTAGAGAGGGCAGTCCCTCGATGTTAGATACTTGGAATACACTTTTACCAAGCAGCAGAACATAGAAATGACAACAAAAAGGAAGATGCGAACAATCTACAACGTTGAATCAGTTGATATCGGACCAATCACCGGCATACCTGTTGACTTTCACAAGAAAGCCCCACAATTCCGACTCCCCTTCAAGGCACACGCTCTTCATATTTACACAATTCTAGGCTAAGGCCATTCACGTGTGACTCGACTACCCATGATTACCCCATATTCGAGAAAAAGCTACAACTGCCGGCGTATGGGTTTGGATTTATCATGAATACCTCTTCACTGCGAAATAAGCCGGCCTCAGCCGGCACAGGTGCCGGAGTGAAACCCCTTCGAAAGCAAGTCTCTCGGGCTTGCGACTGGTGTCGCGCTAGAAGATCCAAGTGCGATAATCAGCGACCATGTAGATCATGCATTCAAAGAGATGAGCCATGTACCCAGACAAGCGTGGTTGAAACGAAGAAATTGCCACAAGCTTTAAGGTATGAAGACACGTGAACAGCCATTTGTGAATTCATGAGATAACATGATCACAGTTACAGAGAATCTGAGAGACTCAAGCTACGTGTCAGAAATCTAGAAAATGAGCTGGACTGGTATAAAACCCAGTATCAAGCAAGCTCCACCGGGAGCTCATCTTGGAGTCCACCCGAGCAAACCTCTTTAAGTGGCCCTCCTTACGTATCTAACCGTACGAATACTTCTACACCAGAATCCCAATCAGAGAAAAGGTCAGGTGAAAGTGACCTTATGGCTCAGAAGTCATGGGAAGGGATCGAGATTGGCACCGCCCGCTCTCCGAATGTGTCATGGTACGGACCGTCATCGCTCTTTTACTTCATCGGGCGTATGAATAGCTATATAGACTCGAGTCTTCACCAGGGACATTACGGGTCAACCAAAGAAATGGTTCTTCATGGATCTGCAAATACATTACTTGGCTTTGACACCTTCAAAACTCCGGACGTGTCCGCTCTTTCAGAGGACTCCCCATTACCTAGGGAGAAATTTCTGAGTCCGACACAGGAAGAATATTTCCTTGATTTCTTCTGGAAATTTTATCACACATCTCTATTCCCAACAATCAATGAAACCGAATTCATGGATCACTATCGCTCTCTGTGGAACGATTCCGGAGATTCAAGGACACCATGCGCGCTCGTGGACATTGTCATCGCTTTGTCCATGCAATACGGAGTATCCCGCTTGGCACCAGAGAAAAAAAAGCCCATTGCTGACGGCGACCCCAGTATTGCTGGTCGATGGTATTTCCGACGGGCCCAAATGATGTTAAACTATTATCTGGAAAGCCCAACAGTATCAACCGTGCAGTGCTTCCTACTCAGCGCTATCTACTTGTGCAATGGATCATTCCAAAACATGTCAGCCGATGCCTGCGGTAGTGCAACTCGAGCTGCCTACACTGCCGGGCTTCATCTGGACCCTCCCTCGTCAATGCCCAAACCAGAGCGTGAATTGCGCAGGCGCTTATGGTGGGCTCTGTACCAGCTGGATGCCAAAATTGGAATGAAACTTGGACGTCCGTTTACTCTTCATCGGTCTTCTATCGAGCCCAGACTTCCTGATGACACACCTGACACTGCCATGCAGTCGGGATCCCGCTTTACTCCCCTCGGAGGAAATAAGACTTGGCTTAGTTTCCATCTATACAACGTCAAGCTTTTCACCATCGCCAAGGAGATTCATGTCGCTTTCTATTCCAAAGAGTTAAATCTTCCGGGTGGTCAGTCCATCTGGCACAGCCCGGAGACACTTGAGTCTCACGCTGGGTATCTACAATCTCAGATGTTCAGAATGGACCAATGGCGAGACGAAGTGCCTACTTCACTTACGACAAAAAGAAAAGGGAACGGCACAACCTTCTCTACAGACGGCTCTCAAATGGAGTTTGAGGAATTTGCGCCCGAATGGCTCCAGCGCCAGCGCTTAAATTTGGAGCTTCTATACCACACCCTATGCCTAAACGCTTATCGTCCCTTCATCTCCTTCAATACAGGGTGCCAGTCAGCTTTAACTCGTGAGCTGGCGACTAAATGTGCTCTGCACGCAGTTACACTTACCAGCATCACACATCAAGCACTTTCATCAACAACAATTTTGAATGGCTGGCATGAATCTTTCCAGTGGCAATGGAACGCATCTATGACCATCGTCGGTTTCGTTCTCGCAAATCCGCACAGCGAGTTAGTTTCCAATGCCCGCCAAGCCGTCGATCTCTCAATTGCCATATTCGACATGTTCGGCGAATGCTTCGCAGTCGCGACTAGCGCTGCTAGAATCCTTCGCAGCCTAGCCCCCAAGATAGACTTCCTCTTGCAATCTTGTCCAGCTTCGCAAGGTTCAGTCGCAGGTCCTGATGGCCTGGACGAAGCGCCTGTTGAGAACTTGAAGTCAAATGAGATTGGATCAGGGTGGCTCGATAGTCTCATGTCAGATACATCTGCATTTGATCCTTCTTATGTGGTGCCGATGCAGGAGTTGTTTCAAATGGCTTATTCAATTGAGCAGTGGAGCGGGCTGGATTCGTTGATGCCGAATATGGGGGAGGATCAGTGGACTATATAGAGTCATATTATTACTTTTTGGAATCATACCCCGCGGCAGGCGTTTTAAATTTTGGATGTCAAGAATTGTGAACATTTGAAGCTTACCCTAAACTCATTGAAAGCTTCTTAAGACATGATTTTCATACGAACATTTCAAATATTGAAAGTTTGGGATGATCCCGGTTAATTCGGCGAACAACACAAGGCATCATCTTCCACCTGATCTACCTTGGAGCGACACAGGAATCCTTCACACTCAACTTCTTGAAGTATTTGTCTCATGTCATTGCCTAATACTGTGAATTTGCTACTCCTATACACCAATTAAGGGCACTAGAATTAACAAGGGCGAACGCCAATCGTAGATCAATTTATTAGATTAGGCGGAGTTGGCTATTATAGTTTTCTCCTAAACATCATCACCGTGGCTAGTCACTTAACAGACTCACTAAAGAGCTCTGAGTTCTTGATCATGAGCAAAGCGGATGGAGTTCATGGGATCCCAGTTGTTGCATTCAGATTGAATCTCAGACTTAATGTCGGGTTCGATGGGTTCATCCTGTCTCGTGAACTGGAGAAAAAAGACTGGCTTGTTCCGGCGTACCATTTGGCCGATGGAGCAACTCAAATAAACCTGTCGCATATTTTATGTCGCATAGACTTCGCACGGCCATTTTGCAATAGTTTCATCGAGGATGTCAAGTCAATACTGGAAGAGCTGGCAACTAGATAGATAGATGATTGGAGATATAGAATGGATTAAGTACAACTTCTGTTCTTAATCACAGAAATAAAGCCGAGTCATTCCTCTTTGGCCGTTGCCTCTAAATTAGCAGCCTATTTCGATGTATACGACTCCTGTCACCAGTGTGGTTTCGAGATCCCAATCAGTGGGCCGACGTAGACCATTGAAACTGTAGTCATATTGCCAGTAGAGTGAGCAATATCAACAGCTAGGACCAGTTACATCTGTGTATCCGGCGTGCTGGTCCAACTTTAGAGAAAACATGAGGGGATTGCATGCGAGATCATCGGGTGATGGTCATTACAAGCCCGCGGGCGGTGTATGAGGGTAACATGAAGCAAGTGATAGAAGTAAAGTAGCTCGACTACTACCTATGTCCCTTTGGCCTCACTTTCCCGTGATTATGGTCGAACATCAAACCTAGAATCGTTTTTAAATGAAGGAGGACATTCTAAACTTGGAAATGTTGATGTGATCCTGGGAAATGCCCTGTGTTTAGACCGCCCTGCTTTTGTTGGAATCTGCCGGCAGAAACTTAAAGTTATGTCGCGACTCTTGCCCGTCGCGTCGTCCAACACATCGCTTCGACACTCATGACTCGTGGGCCTTTCGTTATTTGCCAAGTTTTACGATACGGACGAAGCCAAATCTTCCAAAAATGGATGCCCCGCACTCGGTTGTTGCTCAAATCACCGAGGATGCTCGCAGTGAGAGCATGGGCTCCCAGAATTCCCAGACCGCAAAAGAGTATGGCGCATTCCCCCAATACTATCCCCCACATAAGGAAATTGATCAAACTAACAGATTCTAGATTCATTGAGTCCCAGCTCCAACTAGAGGCAGAAGCGCGCGAGGCTCTTCCTTATGTGAGTGTCTTGATGAAGCAGGTGGCGTATAACTTGTTTCACAGCTAACCCATTAACTTTTAGGCCTTTGACTCTTGCACATATGACCTCGGACCATTGCGACAGGTGCTCTTTTCCTGCCTCACCTGCAATCCTCCTCCTACCGACTCCAACGAATCCTACACTGCCGCTGCCGTCTGTTACTCGTGTTCGATCGCTTGTCACGGCGAGCATACTCTAGTCGAGCTCTTCAACAAGCGCAACTTTGTCTGCGACTGTGGAACAACCCGTTTACCATCATCCTCTTGTTGCGCACTCCGTGAAGATCCCGCAACCGGCAAGAAGGGTGTGCACTCCCAAGAGGCTGCGGCAGGCAACGCATACAACCATAACTTTCGCAATCAGTTCTGTGGCTGCGGCGAACAGTATGATCCGTATTCAGAAAAGGGGACAATGTACCAGTGTCTGGGACTTGGCACGGTTGAGACAGGAGGCTGTGGTGAGGACTGGTGGCACCCGGAGTGTCTCATCGGCTTGTCGCGTGATTGGAACAAGGCTGCCCCCAAAGTCAATGGACTTGGCGGCGGCGATGCCACAAATGACGCTTTGGTTGAGGAGGAGGAAGATCTGCTCCCATCTGGGTTTCCCGCAGAGGATGATTTCGACCATCTGATCTGCTTCAAGTGCATCGACTCTAACCCCTGGATCAAGCCGTATGCGGGCACTCCTGGATTCTTGCCGCCAGTTTTCCGGGAAGGTGGACTCAAGAAGACCACGAATGTGACCGAACCAAATGTGATTGATTATCCCTCTGTTCCAGCTACTGAACCCAAGGAGACCGCACCTAAGGATCAAGAGAAGAACGAAAACTCAAAAAAGCGCAAGGCAGATGATGAGGGGCCCACTGAAGGAGAGCCTCTTACCAAGCGATCTAAAGAAGAAGAAGGAGCTCCTGTCGAGGAACAGCCATTGAAGGTCGTGAAGGAAGAGGAGTCTACCAAGGAAGAAAACGATACTCCTGCGAAGCCCTCTGCCCCCAAGCACACCGAGCTCCCCAAATCCACTCCAATGGAGTCGTTCTCTCTTTTTGCCTTGGATGATTTCCATAGTCAGCTGTGCCGCTGCGCAGAGTGCTTCCCCAAGCTTGTTCCCCACCCCCAGCTTCGCGAAGAAGAAGATACATATGAGCCCCCCATGTCTGACGATGGCCAGGCTAATGGTGCCGCAAGTGTCGGTACGGGCAGCATTTACGATCGAGGCGAGGCAGCACTCAACAACATGGACCGGGTGCGTGCTATCGAGGGCGCAATGGCATACAACCATCTGCGTGACAAACTGAAGGTGTTCCTGCAGCCCTTTGCTGAGAGTGGACAGGCTGTCAGTGCGGAAGATATCAAAGGCTACTTTGAGGCGCTGCGTGGCGATGAGCAGGGCATCAAAGATGCCGCTAATCACGCTTCTACTGTGGGTGGTGACGGCAAGGATGATACCAGCACAGACAAGCGGCACGAACAGAATGGTAAGTGGCTATCATTCCCTTTGTCTGATTTTCCGATAACGATCACTAACTCCTCGCGTAATGGTAGGTTACTGATTGGATTTTTTTTTCGCAATCCTTTTCATTTATTCGGCGTTATCATCATCAGGTGCTACCTGGGGGTCTTCGGGAATGGGTCAACATGTACGATATTTCACAAATATGGGATTAGGGTTGGGAAATGGGCAATGATGGGAGGGGAGTGGGCATGAGGGAAATGGCGCATCCTAGGCAATTGAGATGATTACTATCTAGCAGAGCTCAATGACTCCTCGAAATTGGGATAATACAAAATTTTCAGTGGTCTTATAGCCCCCAGGGCTGAATGACCGAGACCAAATCCCGCGTTAATCATCAAGATGCATTTTCGCTAGTTATTGTAACGCTACCGCCGAATAAAATATAGAATGTGGATATATGGTCAACCTGTCCATGCGCCGTAAAATATGATCAATCAACACAGATATGCAGCAAGCGAATGAAAAGATTACTCCTTGAGACGCTTTGAAGCCCTCATCAGCGAATCATCTGGCAGTCCACTCCGTTTGGTGCCCGGAAGACTGCCAGTGCGAATATCATTGTCATCTTGGGTGACCCGACGGTGTGGGTATTTGCCCTCGATGCCCTCGAAGCAGTTACCACTGATAGGGCCGCCATTAGTGAAGTATGGGTGCTCAAGGGCTTGCTCGGCGGTGATCCGTTTTACCGGGTCGTATTCAAGCATGCGCGACAGAAGATCGAATCCATCAGCACCGGGAGTGCCGGAACTGGAGGTGGACGTGTATCCACCATTTTTCAAACAGCTTTGGTACCAGCCTTCAAGATTAGAGCCGCGATGGAGATGTGAAGGTTGGCGGTGAAGCACCAGGGACTGGAGCTGGGAATATTCGGGCATGGAGGCTAGACCTGGCCAGGATTCTTTGCGGGGAAGACCGAGGATATCGACGATCTTCATCATTTGGTTGCGTTGAAAGGGGACTGTTTTCTTGCTATCCATTTTGGCTTCTTCGCCTTTGAAGATTGGGCGTAGCGAGAGTAGTTCGGCGAAGATGCATCCTATTGCCCACATATCAACGGCAGGAGTATAGTGCCGGCTCCCCATGAGCAGCTCGGGTGCACGGTACCAGATTGTGACGACGACTTTGTCGCCCGAGAACAGGGAGTTGAGTGGCTTGTAGAATAGACGTGCTAATCCCAAGTCGCCGATGCGAATAGCACCGCTTGAGGTGACGAGGATATTGGCTGGTTTCAAATCACGATGCAGGACCCAGTTGGTATGAAGATAGAGCAGTCCATTCAACAACTGGAACATGATAGACCGGACCATGGGTGCTGGAATAGCATGTCGCTGAGGCTGGGTGTGATGATGGATGATCTGCAGCAAATCATGCTCCGTGTATTCAAATACCATGAAGATGCATTTATCCTCCAGAATAATCTCTTCTAGTTGGACAACATTGGCATGCGAGAGTTCAGTGCACAATGCCATTTCACGGATAGCCGACTGTGACAGACCTGTGTACTGGATCGTTTCGCCTTCCTTGTCGGGCTTGAACCTGGATGAGGTTAGAATGAAGGAGAAATCAAATGCTGGAGGGCTTTTTACTTCTTGATTGCAAACTCCCCTTTCTTGCCATTTTTGCCAACGGCCTTGTACACTCGGCCATAGGTACCGCTGCTGATGAAGCCAACTATATTATACCGATCTCGGACCCGGACTTTACTGGTATACCCACCGGGTCTTCTTGATTCAATGGCATCTGGATAAATCCCTAGTTAGCATATTCCGGGTTGCCAGATTGAGAAATCGAATGCCGAGAATCCATTCCAATTGCAAACTAGCACCACCGAGACAACATCATCACAAAGAATCAAAGGGAAAGAGTTACCACGAGAATAGAACCCTCCAGAATTCAAGAAAGGGAACCCTTTTCCAAACATGATAGAAAGACAGAAAGAGACAAGGCGTTACACCAAGGAATCACGAGTAACCAGATTCAGGGAAGATATATAATTACCATCGACAGTAGCCTGGAGACTCCGTTTCAAGTTACCGACTCTGGTTCGCGAGAGAGAGCCGGAGGAAGAGGGCGGGTTGGTCAAACTCATTTGTGGATCAGGATGGGCCGGTGATGTTATCACTCCATTGGTGGAGAGACACCTTCTCCACGGTTTCCAGTTCTTTGAATATAAAAAAGGAATTGAAAGATCAGAGAGACCTTCATCAGGTATTATCTGGATTGTACAATGCGATGAGTTCAGTCGAGTCAAAGGCTTAGTCAGATCACATGTCGGATCCGTGGCAGGTTGTAGCTTCGACTTCTTGTGGCTTTCAACTCCTCAACTCAACTAATTCAAGGCATATCTGAATCATCAAGAGGCCTATTTGGTAAGTTCAATGTGAAATTTGACTACCTAGGCAGACCTTTCTCGCCAGCCCAACTTGACATCAGATCATCTTATCTCTACCAACTGCGATCGGCAAACGTCACCTTAAGCTCCGGACATCATCCTCTTAACGTACCTTCAACCCTTCCCCGGGTCGTCCATTGACCTAGAATTTGTCTCAGGATGGTTTCGGGTGCATCAACCCAGTCAAGGGTTACACCATACCTGATATATCTCGTGTTTGTTGTAACGCTTGGTCCGCTTCAATTTGGCTTCCATTTGGTACGATACCACCCCCTCCACATGTACTGAGCATTATTACTGATACATGGATTACCCAGGCAGAGCTTAATGCCCCTAAAGCCGTGATAACATGCGAAAGTCAAGGGATCCATTCTTCGGGCATCACTTTTCATGGCCTACCACAATGCTTCCCTATGACCCCATCACAATTCGGCCTCGTCTCTTCCATCTACACGCTTGGTGGTTTACTTGGAGCCCTGCTGGCAGGACCCATCGCGACCAGATACGGACGTCTGGTTGCATTACGAGCAACTACAATATTCTTTATTCTGGGGCCTATAGCGGAGACACTTGCGCCGGCGATTTCTGTCTTGGGACTGGGTAGATTCCTTTCTGGGATTGGCTCTGGTGCTGCAATTGTGGTTGGTCCTATCTACATTTCGGAAATCGCTCCTCCCAGTGCTCGGGGCCTTTTCGGTGCTTTCACCCAGATTATGACCAATGTCGGTATTCTGTGGACACAATCCCTGGGATACTTCTGGAGCGAAGCAAGCCTCTGGAGACTCATACTGGCTGTGGCCGGAATAGTCGGTGCTCTGGAGCTTTTGGGGCTTTTCTTGGTACCGGAAAGTCCTCCATGGCTCGCGGAACACCAAAAGATCAGTCAGGCACACCGGGTCCTGCAACGGATCCGTGGTCGGGATGCCGATATTGAAGCAGAGATTGCGAGCTGGAGGACTACAGATGCCCCTGTATCTGGCGAGGAAGAATCCTTGCTCTCTCCATCTGGCGATATCCCATCTAACAAGCCTGCAGTCACGTTTATGCAGGTTGTCAAAGATCCCTACTACCGCCCAGCTATCATTGCTGTGGTTGGTGTGATGGTCGCCCAGCAACTCACCGGGATGAACAGCATTGTTATGTACAGCGTGTCCTTACTGCAAAGCATCTTACCAACGACTGCTGCGCTACTCACGGTAATGATATCTGCGGTTAATCTCGTGATCACGCTGGTGTGCTCTCCTTTGCCCGATCGCATTGGCCGAAAGTTGTGCCTAATGCTAAGCATCTGCGGTATGGGCTGCAGTTCTATACTCCTCGCCATAAGTATCTACATGAATGCTAAGATCTTGACGGCGATCGCTGCCTTGCTTTTTGTGGCATGTTTTGCGGTCGGACTGGGCCCGGTCCCCTTCATCCTGGCCTCCGAACTTGTTGGGCCCGAAGCCGTCGGCGCGGCACAAAGCTGGGCGCTGGGTGCCAACTGGATCGCAACCTTTGTGGTGGCACAATTCTTCCCAGTACTTGATGATGCCCTTGGGGGTCGTGGACAGGTATACTGGGTTTTTGCAGCTATGGCCGGGTTGCTCGGGGTCTTCATCTATCAATATGTGCCGGAAACCAAGGGCAAAGCTAATGCCGACGAGGTTTGGGGACGAACAGACCGACGACAAGACTGACTTTAGATTTTTCTCCTTTTTCTATAACGTTCATAGCTCCATAATTGCTAGAAAACTTTCTAGTTTACAACCAGGATAGATATAGTTACGTAGGACTCAACATTTGTATAGGATGCGGGGTACTGCATTTCGTGCCCTTACGGAGTACATAGTATATTGCATAGTTTTCTTTTTTTTTTTATAAAAAAAAAAAAGAAAATGCAAGAGATACCAGGGCACTTCCAAGTATACAATAGGCATCCATTTTTCCCCATTCTCCCAGTAATAACTTGCGGTGTGGAGTTCTTGATATCGAGCCCCGGTTTGCCCCCAATTCGTAGTGTTTCTCTCACTTTTCCCCTCAAGTTTCTCTACATTTCCATTATCCTATGATCCTATGATCTTAATCTAACCTTCATGTGGAAATACCGGACCGATCTTGGAAATTACAGTGGGTAATTCCCGTTTCTTGGCCTCTGACCTGGAGCACAACCAGCGGATCGTCGATCAACGTCTGGGGTCTCTTCGACGTCAACAATTATTGTGTTGATCAGGGC
This sequence comes from Penicillium italicum, assembly GCA_002116305.1. Lineage (NCBI taxonomy): Eukaryota > Fungi > Ascomycota > Eurotiomycetes > Eurotiales > Aspergillaceae > Penicillium > Penicillium italicum. Next base: position 153,269 of record KZ108173.1, on the reverse strand, counting down.
AAGCCACCCGAGCACTTTTTCTTCTTGCCTTTCTTTTTCTTCTTCCTTTATTTTATTTTAATTTTTGTGTACATCCGCAATGGTCCGGTTGGCACTACCCCAACGGTTGAGCTCGCACCTTTCCACGAGGAGCGCGTCGTCGACTCCCGGACAGAGCAGAAGCACCAGTCCTCTGCGATCATCAGAAACCAAACACCTGCTACTCAAAATTTCAGTGATCCGGGTAAGTACTGAGGAATTGTGTAACCTTTTTATGACCTCATGGGCTCCCAGGCTAATTTCAATGGTTTCATTAGGGACGCAACCTCGCAGCCAAAGATCGAGGTGGCACGAGCGACCCAGTGAGCACCTTTCCAACAAAGACAATTCGAGCCGCGACCGCTTACATGTTGTACAGTATTTGGTGGTTACATTGGGAGATGCGAGGCAATCGACACCGACCATATTCAAGACCCTGAACCCGGAATGGAACGTCTCGTTCGACATGCCCGTGGTGGGTGTACCGCTGTTGGAAGCTATATGCTGGGATCATGATCGGTTCGGCAAGGATTACCTGGGCGAGTTTGATATCGCATTGGAGGACATCTTCGCCGATGGCCAGGTGAACCAACAGGTGGGTGAAGGGACACGTCGCTCGGACAATTGGGGCGCTCGTGCTGACTTGAATCCGTAGCCCAAATGGTACACTTTGAATTCCAGACGGAAGACGTCCAAAAAGAAGGACAGCACTGTGTCGGGCGAGATACTGTTGCAGTTCTCGCTCGCCGATTCTGCGAACCCCATTGCTACGGCGCCGGACATATTCGGCAAGTTCAAGAAATTAGTATACTCAGGCGACGAGGATGATCAAATCCCTCAGATCCCTCCGGCCGATTTTGATGACTTGGACCGGGACGATGAGACCTCTGATGAGGCCGATGACCAGGCAGGTAGTCCAGAAGTGGGGGAAAAGCGCCGTCGGCGACTTCGACTGGCTCGCTTGAGACGCAAGTCCCTGGCAGCTCGTGCCTACCAATTCTCAGGCGCGGGGACTGGAGTGCAGGGTATCGTTTTCATGGAAATTGTTAAAGTGACCGATCTGCCTCCTGAACGAAATGGTATGGATTACCCTCCTGCATGCAAAATGCTAGATGTTAATTGATGTTCTAGTGACGCGGACGTCGTTCGATATGGATCCTTTTGTCGTGACCTCTCTCGGAAGGAAGACCTTGAGGACTCCTGTCATACGTCATAACCTGAATCCGGTGTATCATGAGAAAATGGTGTTCCAGGTGATGCGGCATGAACAGTCTTATACCATCAGCTTCACTGTGATAGATCGAGACAAGTTTTCGGGGAATGACTTTGTTGCCTCTGCGGGTTTCCCTCTGCAAAATCTCGTTCAGTCTGGCCCAGAAGCAGACCCCGAGACAGGATTATATCATTTTGTAGACGAGGTGGAGGAAGCCGATCCCACCACAGCTGCCAATTTTGGCAGGCGATCTGGGGTTAGTCCTTCGCGATCTGGGACCAGCCCCTCACGATATGGAGTCCGCCCTTCGCACTCTTCATCAAGTCTCTCCAAAATGGCTCGGCCTATAATAAAGACGCGTCACTCCGCCACTTCAGTCTCAAGCCAATCAATGCTCGAAGCCCCCGCGCCGACCCTCCTGGCGCCATCTTCCCTCCCAGAAGAAGGAATTTCAGAGACAGATAGTGCTAGCTCAATGCAGCCCTCCACGCTGAACATGTATGATGGCGAGTCAGCTCCTCCACCTGATGAGGACGGCTTCAGATCCTATACTATTCCCCTCATGCTCAAGAATAGAGAACGGTGGGAAGACAAACACTCTCCAGAGCTGCATGTCAAGGCAAAGTACCTGCCGTACAGTGCTCTCCGGCAGCAGTTCTGGAGGTTGATGCTTAAGCAATATGATGCTGACGATAGTGGTCGCATTGATAAAGTGGAGATGACGACAATGCTTGACACTCTCGGCTCAACGCTCAAGGAGTCGACAATTGACAGCTTCTTTGAACGATACAGCGCAGAGAATGAGTCGAATGAAACCGATGATCTGACATTCGACCAGGCAGTGGTTTGTCTCGAGGACACGCTTCAAACCCTGCAGAAGAGAAATTCAATGGCTGCTCCCAGAGCGCCTTCGATTCCTCTGTCAAATGCTGGAAGTCAAGACAGTGAGCCCTCAAGCAGCGACGAGCACACTTTGGAAACCAACACCGTTGCTGCTTCCAATACCGATCCGCAGAAAACATCTATTCCAACCCTTTCTAGTGAAGAACAATCCAGCTCCGCTGATGAGTACCTACAACCCGATGATCTCGCAGACGAGAGGGGCGAGGAGCACGTCGTCGAAATTCGCGAGTGCCCACTTTGCCACCAGCCCCGTCTTGCGAAACGCTCTGATGCGGATATCATCACGCACATTGCCACGTGCGCAAGTCAAGACTGGCGCCAGGTTGACAACTTAGTTATGGGTGGATTTGTGACTTCCAGCCAGGCACAGCGCAAGTGGTACTCCAAAGTCATCACAAAGATTTCATACGGCGGATACAAACTCGGGGCGAATTCGGCCAATATCCTTGTACAAGATCGCATCACGGGTCAGATCAACGAGGAACGCATGAGTGTCTATGTACGGCTTGGAATCCGGTTGCTGTATAAGGGCATTAAAAGTCGTGACATGGAAAAGAAGCGAAGTATGCAACCCTTGAGCTCAAGTGTATTTGTCTAACGAAAAGATGTACTTACTAACAAATTCTACTAGTCCGCCGTGTGCTGCGCTCTTTGAGTATCAAGCAGGGTCGCAAATATGACGACCCAGCCTCGGCATCTCAGATCAAGGACTTTATCAATTTTCACCAGCTGGACATGTCCGAAGTCCTGATGCCCCTGGATAAGTTCCGCAACTTCAACGAATTCTTCTACCGTGCCCTCAAGCCTGACGCCCGTCCGTGCTCCGCTCCCGATGAGCCTAAGATCGTTGTGTCTCCCGCCGACTGTCGCTCAGTGGTCTTTGACCGCTTGAGCGATGCAACCAGCATCTGGGTCAAGGGTCGCGAGTTCTCAATTGAAAGATTGCTGGGCAACGCTTACCCAGAGGATGCTGCTCGATACCGAAACGGTGGTGTCGGAGTGTTCCGTCTAGCACCTCAAGACTACCATCGCTTCCACATCCCCGTAGATGGAATCATGGGTGAACCCAAGACCATTGAGGGTGAGTATTATACGGTGAATCCCATGGCGATCCGATCCGCTTTGGACGTATATGGTGAAAATGTCCGCATCCTCGTCCCCATTGACTCTGTTGAACATGGTCGAGTTATGGTTGTTTGTGTTGGTGCCATGATGGTAGGCAGCACTGTCATCACCCGGAAAGCCGGCGAGAAGGTTTCACGGGCTGAAGAGCTAGGCTACTTCAAATTCGGTGGTAGCACCCTTTTAGTGCTCTTTGAAGATGGCAGAGTCAATTTCGACAGGGACCTGGCGGACAACTCCAAGGGTGCTCTAGAAACTTTGGTAAGCGACGACCCCTCTTTCAAAACTCTCAATTGTTTACTAACACCCCGTTCTCATTAGATCCGAGTTGGCATGTCGGTCGGACACAGCCCGGATATCCCTCAGTATGAACCTGACAAGCCCAAGAAGTCAGAGAACATCACCGCCGAGGAGATGCAAGAAGCCAAGCGGCGCATTGAGGGCAGCCTGGCACCACCAAGCAAGACCTCCACATTACTTAAGTCGATCCAATGATCTGTCTTTCTTTTTCTCTGAGGTGGACAGGGCTCAACTCCCACCGCTTTTTCTCACTGAACATATTGTTTTTCAACATCGGTGTCGGGGTGTTATTTGTATTCTGGTGAAAACATCATAGCGTTTATCTAGCAGCATCTGCGCATTGCGAGGATTGGGGGTAGGAGAGATGAGAGAGAGTTGCATTTAAGAGCCAGTCCATACGTTAGCAGCGCTTCAATATTTCCACAAGGTGGCTAAAAGCAGTAAAGCAGTGCTTTTAAAGTAGTCAAAGTAGAAGAGCATTGAAGTATAACGGTCAGTCCCAAAACAGACTAGCGCGGTCCCCACGCGCCCGACCAAAACAACCGCGTGCGAGAATCCTACCCACCACTCACACCCCAACCTGCCGCTCCCTTGCGTGTCTTTTTCGCGATTGAATTGAATAGATCGCCTAATCTGCTGCTCTTTAGCTGCAGCTCTGAACTGGGACGCGACCCGCGCCTAACATTCCGCGAGTCGACTGACCCGACCTCAACTCAATCGTGCCACAACCCTATACACACACCAAGTACTCATTGATCAGCAAACCGTCTGATTCGACAACACCGTGTCGAGCTCTATCAGCTGTTTAGGGGGGTCAACTCAACTCCGGCAGTCACAATCACACGGGAGGCGCGCTTGTTGTTTCTCCAGGGAGCCTCTTCAACCCAGGGGTATTTAACTGGAGGATAGTACACCACGAAGCGACTAGTCGACACCGGAACGGGGGTGCTTGCTTCGCCACCCCTGTGTTTACTCCCGACCTCAATAACCCCGCGTGAACCCCTCCTGACATGACAGTCGCGGTCCTGGCGACCACAACGACCAAGACAAAGCGTCGCGAACCGCTGGGGACGATTTCAATGGCCGCTCCGAAGACACAATCGCGCTCTGCAACCGCGTCCAGCGGGACTGGAAAAGTCAAGGAACGAAGGACTACGCGACTCAGCGCAAGTAAACAGGAACTTGAGGAGAGCGCAAACAAGCTAGGGAAGCGGCCAGCTGGTGAGTAATTTGCAACGGGTGAAAGAAATATTCTAATATGTCTCTTTAGTGACATACGAGGAGGATGCGGAAGGGTTCCAATTCTCTCTACTACCAGCAAAGAAGCCCAAGCCGTCAATCGAAGCGGTTTCAGAAAATCTCCGCACAGACGTGGAAAATGCGCCTCCCAAGTCAACACCTAAAAGAGGACGGCCACGAAAAAAGCAAAGGGACGACGAGATCCCTTCAAGCGCGGTACCAGCAAAGGACAAAAGCGTGGAGATTCCAAGCAGGAGACTGGCGAGGGGGGCTGCAAAGATTACACACACAGAACCTGAATCTCAACCGACAAACACGATCCGCTCATCACGAGCCCGCGACAGCCCAGAGCACCCGCCCGAGACAAAGAAACCGAAGAAAGCAGGACGACCACCAAAAGCCAAACAGCAAGTGCAAGTGTCTGAGTCAAATGGATATAATTCTCCAGCGCAACCGCCAGAGGGTACAAAGGTGGCACTGCCGGTGGCCGATACTCCGGTGATTCAGCGCAATAAGGAGTTCAGAGGCGGGAAGGGTGATAAAAGCGATAAAGGGCGACGGCGAAGCAGCTTGAGTATGCGAGGACGAAGGGCCAGTTTTTTAATCGACTCAGGGACATCAAATGGTAGGTTTCTTGGTCTGAGATGGGCAATCAATGGCTGAATGCTGATTCTTTGTCTCTTTTCCCGTGCAGCGTTACCCCATCGAGAAGTTGGTACAGCGGATTTCTACAAGCACATCGCTGATGACGGAATCCCGGAGCCGCGAAGGATGCGACAACTATTGATTTGGTGTGCGACTCGTGCAATAGGGGAAAAGCCCTCAGGAGGCTCAAACTCGGACGATCAAAGTGCGCGCTTAGCAGGTACGTGGAAACCGTTGATTTTCTTGAGAGGGATCGTTTATCTGACCTTTTCCAGCGCGTGTGATTCAAGAGGAGCTTCTCCAGGACTTCTCGAGCAACTCGGAGCTTTCCAACTGGCTCGGCCGTGAAGATTTGAACCCTCCAGCGGTGGTTGTCAAAAAGCCGAACCCGCGAAACGTGCAAAACACAGACAAGATCAAGGAATTGGAGGAGCATATACAGAAGTAAGTGCATTCCCGAAGGCTGTCACAAGTGTGCAGGACTAACGAACTCCCAGATTACATAAAGAAAGGCAATCTCTTAATGCGCTTCTTCGACAGCCAGCGATCCCAACCGTCAAGGCTAAACTACAATCCGACAACCAACAGACAGATAAACAACCTTCACGTAAATCCCAACGCGAAGAAATCGACCCCTCTCTCCTCGACCCCTCACAACAAGCCATACTGGAATCTCTTAATCCCTCGAATCAGCCAGAAGGCGAATCCTCTACACCATCTTCAACCCGGCCACCTATCACCCCAGCTGCCGTCTCTGCTCAATTATCGCGCATCACATCTGGGCTGGCACCAACGCTCGATGCCTTCGCAGCGGGTGTGCATGACATCGAACTATACCGAGCCTCCGCAGATAATGTTTCATCCCGAATATTACGCATCTGTGCACAGCGACTGGACGAGCGCGATGCACAGAACACACAACGTCGCCTCGCAATGGAAGGCAACGATGACAAACACCCACCACCAACGAGAATTAAGGAAGATCTGGGTCTCATTCTGGGAGCCCTAAGTCGAGTGGAGAGACGATAGAAAATACTAGCCATCCATTTTTCCTCCTGGGAGATTCCTCTTACGTATATTCTCAATAACCTGTTCTCTGGCGATTCGGCGTTCGTTTTCCTTTCTTCCTTTTTTCTGTTTCCTACGGGGATTCACCATGAATGAATTGATTGATAGCAATGATCTTGATGAAATCCCAGCCCAACGGTATGGGATGGGGAAAGGCGCATTTACGGAGGCATCTCCATCGTTTGACAAGCTCGGAGTTTGGGGTTTGGGGTTTGCAATTCTGAGATATCTCGTGCTCCATAAGGTGCATTCATTGATTTGAAACTGAATTTGAGACAGCGATTCGAGGTGAAGTAAATAGGTAGTCAAGTCCCTAATGCATGCCACCAACCATTGATCTGCTTTCTGTCCATATTAAAAAAAAAGCCTTGATTTAATCTGTAGGTGTGTCCTGTAGGGGTCTCGAGATACTACATACATGGTCCTACAACTGATAAGCCTCATTTATAGTAGCGGCTTTCATATATTCAAGCCGGATATTCTCGTGGATCACGATGAATACAACCTGAAGATTCTTGTGAAGCATCATCTTTGTTCTGCGCCATTTCCAGTCTCGTACAATGAAATTACGGACAAGGAGCGGCTAGCTGTTCTGATCTGAATCATGGAAAACAGCCCCGTGGAGTCCATGCGACCATTTGGTCTCACGATGTCCCGGGAAATTCGCGAAGAAAACAAGGACTTTGTTCTCAAGATCATGAAGCTTGACCCGAGAGACCGGCTGTCCGCTCGAGAACTGTTAGGCAACTATTGGATTGACTCATGGTTGACTTGAGCCCGAGTACTATATACAATTCAGAATATATAGCCTATATGCCATCGTTTTGGCTGGTGTATATATAATAAACCAAACCAAATTGCAAAGATGAAGGATTAAGAGACTAAAAGAACAGGCACAAGCGAAAAGGCCTCGGTGATTTTCGTCGTGACTCGTGAGAATCGTAGCTTCTATATATGTCCAGACGGAGAGGGTCGGGAGAGTGAGTCAATATAGACTTGATCGGCGAGGACAACAGAGGCAATACAAAAATAACGAGACGCAGCAAAGAGGTTAACAGTCTTTGCATTAGCCAGTCTCATAAAACAGAAAACAGTTAGAATACAACAAGTGAACTCCCGTTCATCAAAATCGGGGTACACATATGCGAAATGTCCAAGAGACTCGGTAGTCGAGCATGACGACAGGGCTTTGCAAGCAACAAAAGAGAGATAAATGCAATAGATCATAGAGGAGGAGGCGATGGGGGGCTCCATGGACTAGAAGCTGAACAGTCCGCTTCGCTTCTTGCCCAGGGGATAAACCACCAAAGCAGCTAGGAAGAGACCAACGGTCGTGCCAATAGCAACTTGGACCATGCCATACCCGATATCGAAAACGACCCCGTAGCTTTGGTTTTTGGCCTCGTCGGCTGATAGCTTCTTTGCCGCGTCCACAAATCCTTGTGTTCCATTGTTCACAACCGCATATGGAGACCGAGTCATTTCCTCTGCAGAAGTGATGCCCGATATCAGAGACCCACTGGCCGCTAGACCTGAAGGAACAAGGACAAAGATCGCCGGCAGCATTGCCGCAGCGGCGAGGCCATGCCGTAACCGGCTGTAGAAATTACCCATTACACCAATGACAAAGGCGCCGAGGGCATTGGATACCTGGGTGTTGGAATAGAAGCGCTTGGCGCTGAAGTAGTTGGTCACGTATCCGGCCAGAGAGATTACTATCATGATCGGCATTTGTTTCCACTTGGCGCGGTTGACGACCGCCAGACACACAGTGAATAGGATCACAAACGGAAACCGCTGCAGGTACTCGTTGTGGATGGGGCTGGCGGGACATGTATACGCTGTTGAGGCTTGAGCGTCGAGGAGCCCGTAAACGGCAGTGCCAATGGTAATCCCAAACCCGAGAAACAGCGAGTATATGATAGCATAGACCATGCGAACTGAGCCTGCAACTATACTGCGTGACTGAAGCTCCAGACTAGCACATAGCACAGTGTATCCCGGCAGGATAAGGGCGATGGCCGACTGTGCCAGGGCAGAAAAGCAGAATAGAGGCTCCCCATGGAATCTGATACTTCCAAAGGCACGAGCAAGGAAAGATGTCAGGACTGCGGCAGAGATCTCAAACACATTCGAATATAAGCTCGATTTCGTTGACAGGATCAATTGTAACACTCCGAGGAGACACCCCAGTAGAAATGCCACGGGGATATCAACCGGTCGGGCGTTGAAGGCAAAAGGCCCAACCGATGCGCTAGCACAGCCGTGGGCGAAGATGAGGAACATGATGTGAAAATTGCTCTGCTTCTTCATAACCTCATCGAGCCGCTGTATTGCCTCCTCAACCCCAATGACATCGTGAATCACCTCCTTATAAATCTCATGCACATCGGCCAGCTTGCCCAGGTCAATGCCTTGACTGGACCGGACGACCTTGACCTCTGTTGTGTGTGTGGAGGCATCGTCAAAGGAGATGATCATGCAGCCGGGTATATACAAAAACTGGCCATCAATCTGGATGACACGAGCTGTCATGCGCATATATTCCTCCAATCGATGAGTTGGAGCTCCATACTTCATTAGAGCACGACAAAGTCGGATCAAGTAGCGTTGTCGAGACAAAAGCTCGGCGATGTGAACTGTGATATGAATTTCATCCTCAAGCGGAGGCTTGGGACGTGAGCGGCCTAGGCTCGGAATGGCAGCACCACTGCTGCGGGACCGCGTGAGCATGGCAAAAGGAGAGCCAGAGCGGCGGGATGAGCCGGCCATGGAAATGCTGGATCGAGTAGTTGATTTATCGTACCACTTCCTCTGTGGTTTCCAAACAGAGTCTGGGGAAAGGCCGCGTCCACTGAACTCGGAAGAGCTTCCCTGTCGAGAGCGCCCATAGCGTCCTCGACTTTGGTTCTGGCTATAAGGAGGCTGGTCATAAAGTTTGAGCAGCGATGAAAGAATGCCTCCGCGTTTATTTGTCGTCTGTCCAGCAGACTCGTATGATTTCCTGTCCTCGCTAGCGGTGTCTTGGTCACTGGAGTGTAGACTGGGAGACCGAGAGCGAAGGCGAGTCAGAAAGTTGAGGCCTCGAGGTGACATTTGATGCACTAGGTAATGGGCTTCGGAGGTGCGCGGTGTTGATCGCCCGTCTAAGATGTCCGCTTCATGTTCATCTATTAAGTTGTCGAAAAGTCGTTGTTTCTCGGGGAAGCTTATCACAGGAAATTTATCTCCATCTTCAGTCTGGCACACCACTTCAGCGGGGTTGGAGCCAGTTGAAGACACTAAGCTGCATCGAAGGCTTTGCTTCGGGGAATTCTGGGGGTAATTGAGAAGGGATGAGAGCTTGTGGGCCCTTTCATGTGCGAAACAGATGGCACGCCCCTTGTCATGCGTACCCTGACCAAGCTCATATTCTCCTGACGTTCCTAGGGAGCCAGTCCTGGTGCTGATCGTCGAACCGGTAACATCTATTGACGCGCTAGTGTGATCATCATCCGCCTGTGGCGCCAGTTGGGACCTTGGGGAGATTTTTTCCTGGAAGCCCGGAATGTTGGCAGTGGGTAGTGGTCTTTGCGGCAGCTCGGCGCCCCTTTGATCCAGTCGGAATTCGACCATGGACCCAGCGGGATGGTCTCTCGTCTCGGATTCGCTGGCCGTAAGCTTGATACGGTTCGTGCTTTTCAGAATTCCTGCATTCCGATACTTATCCTGTGCGCTAGCGTCACTGAAGCTTCGCATCTGAGACAATGACTGGACTTGGAAGCTATCACTGGGTAGTGATGATGTAAAGGAACATGGCCTTGATAGACTTGACGATCTTTCATCAGAGGCGCTGCGGGAGATCGGAAGGTCAAAATAACCTCCCGCCATTTTGGTGTAATCCTTTCTCTCAAATTGACATCTACTTCTTCGTTACTCAGTAGAGCTCACAGACCCCCTGGGTGACCGAGCTCTTAGATAAAAGCACGGGTAGTGCGGTTCATATGTCCAGGTGGTCAACTGTAACCCAGCAACAGTCAGCTATGTGAGATGACATGGGGAGAGCTCTTGTTGCCGGGACTTTGTGAGCTTCGACAACCAAACAGATAGTGAGCTCACCTTGTTCAAAGTAGAAGCATTAAAAAAAGAGAAGAACACACTGTTGCCAACACAAAAAAGAACTGACGTGAACCTGTACGCCAGGTCTAGAGCTTCTCGGGAAGGGGGGTTGAGGTCGGAGGAAGTCCCACCAGGAATGACAGCTATGTCATGTGTACATAATTTAGACATAGGATATTGTATCGGAAAATAAGGACATATGCAACCTCGGAGGAAGGGGTAGGAAGAAAAGAAATCAGGCAAGGCAATTCAATATAAAAGAGACAGTGGACACGAAGTCTGGGATGCAGGAGTTCCCCTCTATTTACGAGGATCGTCTCGGTCAAAGACAGGACTAAAACAAAAACAGAAATTAAAAGTCTTTTCCGGCTTGCTGGGCAGTACACGGACCATATCAAGAAGAGTCAGAGGCCCAATGAGACTTCATTGGAGGGGGATTCCTAATGGGCCATGATTTCCCCGTGTAGCCGTAGAGGCGCCATCCCCATGTCAGGTTCTCTCACGGGTTTTGCCATTTTGCCACGATAGTCAATCAGCTGGCAAGTTCCATGGACAGGAGTGAAGGATGGGCCGAGGTAGGGAACTGACAGCCAGAATAGCGAATAGACACGGTATATTCCCCCTTGGCGGGTATTCCGGGAGATTTGCACATTAGTTGAGCGAGACCCAGTTCTCTAGCCTGAAATGGGATGGATTGTCATCACAGCCGACGTTCTGGATCGTATATTATCGAACCTCGCCGAATCTCGACCGTTGGTCAAGCAAAAGATCCCCCAAAGGGGATAGAGGGAGGGGGACCAAGCTCATTGTCAAAAAGAACAGGGGTTTCACAAGCCCATCAGGTCCCACAAATCCGCAGAGTCAAAAAAAATCTGATGGACGCGTCAGGTCAAAGGGGGGTTGTGGGTATCGAGATATTGGCTGAGAAGTGATCTTCACGATCCGAGATTGAAGAAGATCAGTGGAGCAACTCTTGTTTTTTTTGCGTGGATTTACCTTCTCATGTTGACTAAGGAGTGATATCTGGTCTTATCCTTCCCCTTCTTTTTCTATTTTTGTCCACATTGACGTATGAAAATGCGATTACGAACCAGTCCAAGTCATCCCTTGTGTGTCTTTGACATCATGGAAAATCACCCGACAGGCGAAACATTTCCGTCATGCAAGATACCTGCAAGATACCTGCTTTCCACTAGTTCCTGATTGATGCAACCAGTCAAGAGCTACTTCGAGATTCTAATCTATCTCATTACCCACCTGCATACTATAATTCTACATCAATATTCGGGTGTTGAAGGTACCTATCACACCATCGGGAAGAATCTCATTGATATTAATGGCCTCCCCCCCTTCCGACCGGGATCTCCGATCTACATCGAGAAGCTGATGAGTACTCATACCGTGGATCGACACCCGAAAGACTTCCGAGATCCGGCTCGGTGTCCATTGTCAGAGGGGATGTTGAAGGTTTCTGGCATGTCCCGGCAATGTACAGGGTACCACAAATGAAAAACTTGCACTAATATTTGAGGGCTATGTTTGCTCTCTCTGCTTTTTCCCTGTTCTGGGCCCATTTCTACTACCCATAAGAGAGTTCAACAAGCACACATGCACTCCGAGTGGGCTTGAAACGCGCCCCTTCATGATCAACCAATATCCCAACCATGAGCTCCTCGCTCGTCATTGTGCCACCTAAAGATGTGAGATGCTTATCTAGGCAATGAACGTTACCCAAAATCTGCTGCCCAAAAACCTACGTCAGGGAGCTTGGATGATTTAAGCTTACAGATGTGGCTGCTGACTGGTTCTGGATCCGTGCTAGTCATGGCTATCAGTCAGGGGGAGACAACCAGGGCCCAACTTGCTTCTCGGGTGTGGCAATCGAACGGTACTTTTAACTAGGTACGGAGTACTGAGCAAGGTGACTCCTAAAACCTCTGAGAGGATATCAGATGGGACTAGGATTGTTTCTTCCGAGGTGCTCATCATCAAACGTAAATGATACTTGGAATGATCTCCCATTTTGTCCCCTTCCTGGACAAGATTGACGTCTTACACTTTTAAAAACTAATAAAGGCTTGACTAAAAATGCCTTGCTTCACCTCTTCGCCTCTATCTCATCCTTTCATGCAACAATGCGACCGCACAACCATCCGTGCCACCCTCTCTCTCACTCTTAGTCACACGGCCCTCTTCCCCGACCAGCCGTGCCGAAGGTAATGGTGTGACCTGCAAGGACGCAGGGACCAATACTTAAGCTTGGACCGCAGAGCTGACATGAATACTTATACTGTCTATGTGAGACGCATGTGCCACGGAGGCCCGGCTGCTCTATCCTCGGGTAGACACAGCTAAAGCCGCTTTAATTCCAGGATTCTTCCGTGGCCTTGGAGTCAAAATTTTGCCTTCTACAATTACCCATTGTGATATCAGAGTTTCCGCGTGTTAAGAAAACGGAAATCTCGGTTACATTCCTAAGCTTAAGCCCTTAACTGAACCATATGTTTTGCCCATGGCAAGTGCCCTGTTCTGGGTATGTTTAAACTTCTTTTGTCATGATAATACATTGTCGATGTTCATGAGTTAGCTTGTGTACATGAAGAAATCTTGTCAAGTTAGGGTTTATACTAAGGTTTTTTAAGGCCGTGGTCGTACCATGGTTCTTGATATAATGCAGGCCTCGAGATCTCACGTGCTTCAAAGGGAAAACTATACAAGTGCATGCATAGCAACTCATATATTCTAAGTTCATCACCACAAAATACCAAGATTTATTTTATGCCGACAAGTCAACCAGCTAAATAGACTAGAAGCGAGTTGTCCCGTCTACACTCACGCGGAATACTATTTATTAGGCTTCACTCTACAGCCCAAGAGATCACTTCCATCTTCACTGTGTAGATTGATATTAAGCTGTATTTATGAGCAAAGGCCAAGACCAACCAAACAGCTAGCAACATTTAAATCCTTCCGCCGCACGACCTGCGCATCCTATACTTCCTGATAAGCGCCTCACTGAACACCTGGTTTTGGGGTAACTCCTTACTTTCTTCACCGATAGCGGCTGTCTGGGATGTGAGTCCATCGCAGTGGATTCTAAAACAGCCACTTCAGATTTTGCCTTTCAACAAAAAGTGTAAATAGAAACTGAAATGGTTATACAGCTAGTCCGAGCTCGGAGCCACCCTCCATAATCATCAGCATACAACCCGGCTCTGTAACTCTGTAACCATCAGACTAAGCATGAGGTACATGATGCATGGGGGCCACAGATCGTTGAATGTGGTGTAGCGAGATTCACGCTACCTCGTCTCCCATCATGATGTAAAACTCACGAGTAGTCATAATGACCTCTAATAGCCTTTCTTCAGAGTACTTTGTAATGATTTTGACCGACGTTTTATGCCTTCCTTAATTTATAGCCACTGTTAAACACCAAACCCACTGGAGTTATCAATCACAGCAGGCGCCTTTTCTACATTTAAATTTCGAGCGATACCCATCTAGGACTCTTCAACAGACCAAGTAACCTGATGTTCCACGTGGGTCATTGTAGGACAATATCAGTATTGTCGTAGGACCTAATAAGCATATCTGTATAATCCGATTAAGTTGTTGAATTTGTTGCACCAAAAAGCTACTTAGATACTAGAGACGTTCACAGAGTATGATCAACATAGCCAAAACAAGATAGATACTTCGAACAAGATCAGACATTTGCCAAGATATGTATTCACCACGGTGATCTGGGCTCAAGAAATGCACCGGGGAGAACTGTCTGTACATAACCAGATGTACATCAGAAGCCAGATGGAGAAGAGAAGAGACGACAACTTGCCATGAAAGGTGCCTCTCTTCCATTCTCAAGATCATCCTGGCTTTTCCGAGAAAATAAAGCCGGTCTGCCGAACCTCGGCTGTAATGAAGCTAGGTGGCAAAATGATAGAAAGTAATGGATAAAGAGGAAGAGAAACAAGAATAAAACAGATAAGAATAGAGTCATTTCAGACCAATCAAGGTCTTTCGTCACAAAAACATAAACCTTGGCATGAGTTGCCAGCAAGAGAGTGGCAATGAGAAAAGGAATGGCAGAGGGTCAGCCGCTGTCAAGACCTTTTGGTCAGGCAACAGGGAAAGGAAGACAAAAGCAAGCCCATTTGGCAAAAAGGAAAAACATAAAAGGAAAGGTCATACGTCACTATCACGTGATGTTCTGCATTACATGAAGGGTGTCTTGCGTTTTTCAGCGCTGGACAACACCAGCATCGGCGTCTTGCGCCGTTCTGGTACCTGAACTACCGGCCCCTGGCCAGCAACAACATCCGCCACTGAGGGCGACGAGGTGCCACTGGCACTAGGCGATGGATCATGGTCCCCCCGAGCATCAACAAACTTTGAGTAAAAGTAGCCACCATCCTCGCTAGTCGGGGTGGCGCTGTGAAAGGGACTGTCTGGGGACTTGCGATCCCGGCCAGATTTCTCCCTTCTCTCGGACCCAATGGCACCATTAGCAACTGCTCGCAAGCTGCCTAGACTGGGCTTGCTGGAGAGGCTTCCGCCGCTGCGCACGGTGGCATCATCGCCATCTGAGAAGGCAAACTCTTTCTCACTCGCAGGGGTGTTAGTTCCCCCGCTGCTATGGTACCCAAGACTGCGGGTGTCACCACGACGCTCGATCCCTGCGCGAACAAGATTGTGGACAGCTCGACGTCGCTGACGGGTCGCAAAGTTCTTGCTACCTTCGTGTTTGGAGGTGGGCTTGGCCATAAGGTCCTCAAGCGAAGGGGGGCCGCGGGGCTGACGCATCGGATGCTCACCAGCACGGCTTTGACCGGGTCCAAATGTTCCAGTGGCAGGTGTCGGCGGCAGGGCAGCAGACCTAGGACCGGGTCCCACGTTGGCCTTGACAGTATCAATGTTTGTCTTGATACTTGGGTTAAACGAAAGGTTCTTGCGGTGGCCTCGGCGGAGAGCATTCACAGACGTTTCGTGAGGCGGAGAGGGGGTGCCAACCGGAGGAGAAATGGGCTGCGAAAATTGCATTGGAGAGTGCATAGCGTCCGCAGGAGGAGAAATCTCTGCGCGGAAATGGGGAACCTGCTGGCCGATATGGGACTGAGTATCTTGATAGAACTGTTGCTGGCGTTCTTCCTGGGAGTTGTTATCCATCAAGTAGCTTTGTTGGCCAGTCAGAGGATTATAGACGCAGAACATTCCAGGTTGACCAGGAACCGGCTGCACAATGGGCTGAACGCCTTGTTGGAGCTGCTGTTGATAAAATCCCATGCCAGGTATGGAGAGCGAAGGAAGCTGTTGCTGCCGAGGAACGGAGATCCCAAGGTTCAGGCCTTGGAATTGCTGAGCTGCAGCAGTGACACTAATCAACTGCTGTTGCAAGCGTTGCTGCTGCGCAGCAAGGAAGAGGTTGGTTGACATCAATTCCGCGTACATGTTCTCATCGATTGGAACATCGCCACCTGCCATTTCAAGCGTCGGAGGTGCAAGAACCTGCTCCGGCGTAGTGTACATCATGCGGTTGTGGTGAGAGTTGTTGCGGTGCGAGTTCGCGCTTTGACTCGTGGTATAATTGTGTTGTGGGAATCCAGTCCCAGTCGCAGTTTGTGGGACCCGGTCGGCACCCCGGTTGGAATACCCAGTGAATCGGGTACCTTCCATTCCACTCCGCTGCTGATGTTCTGAGGGGATAGTCGCAGACTTGGGAGCAGTGCGCAATCCAGCCAAAAGATGAGAGCGACTAGTACGCGGGGTGGAGACAGATGCTGATGTCTGAGACTCGTTGATGGTAGCAACCTGGGGAGGCATACTCAAGCGCTTGATGTGAGAGCCTTTGCCGCGAGAGGCGAAACCAGAGCCCGGCACACCCAGGGAATTGCCATTATTGATGGAAGAATTGTAAGACATTTGAGCAAGACCGCCAGCGTCCATACTCATATTCGTTTGGTAGAGGTGGATTGTAGGCATGTGCAATAGAATGCAGGCAAGACAAGTGGTATCTTTTGCCGTCCGGTTTCGACGTGAGCGTTTGGGGTCAACCACAAAGCTGAGCTCACTTCCCGGCGATTAAGGAATTATGGCGTCTATGCAATGCGCTGAAATAAGTCTGCAAGATCGGGATTCAACGACCGAAGAAGAAAACGTAGACGTAGACGCGAGAATCTGGTTTTCTGTATCCAGAAACTGGTCAGCAAGATACAACGGATGAGGCAGAAGGCAAAAACACGTACCAATCACAGGTGAAGAAAATGCAAAGTGAGAGAGTAGCTAGCAACAAAGATGGCAGATGATAGAAGAACCAAGCTGTACAAGGACTTGCTAGGTTTGAAAGTCGCGAGACCGAGGAATATGTCTCGAGGAAGCCGAGGTGAAGGTGATTTGTTGACAAGCACCTCGAAAGAAAAAAATAGAGGGAAAAAAACCAATTAAGAGGATAATTTTGAGGAGATAAAGCCACACGCGAAGCAAGACCACGAAGAAAGGATAAAATTTCCGGGGGAAATGCTCTGCAAATCCCAGCCGAATAAAAAGAAAAAGAGAATAGTTTACGCGATGCCGAAGATCGAAGACTTGGGAGGTTGAAAGACTGAAGGTTGCCACCAAACAACCCAGTGCTGTGCGAAGAACCGAGGCGAAAACGGCTTCAGGGATCCGGCCGAAGAGATGAACTTGTGCAGGCGATCAAAAAATGCAGTGAATTCGGGTCTCGGCCAAACACAACGTTTTTCCTCAGGGGGGGGGGGCGGAACTAATCGGGGCTATTTGCAAAGTGGATAAATGCTTTTTCGAGTTTTTTCCATGAAACGAGAAGAGCTGCAAAGAAAGAAGGAATGCAGAGGGGGGAAGGGAAAGGGAAAAGAAAGAATCGAATATTAGATGGAGGAGTGTGAGAGAAGAAGAAGAAGAGAGAGATTGATGAAGATGGTGGATGGCCTAGGCGGGGATAATGCCTGATCCTTGAGGCATCAATCCAATAGGCCCAAAGGGTACTAGCGTCTTTTCTCTAATTGCCTGGGAATATCAACAGAGACTCACTTTGATCTCTTCTTTTGTTTTGTTTCTCATGTTTGGGCAGAATTAGGGTAATTTCAAGCTTTGTCAGGTTTCCTGATGTGTTGTACTCTAGGTAATGTCATATTATTCTGCCTGGCTGCCTGATCATAGCTGATAGCATCACAGAACCCATTGGGTAGATCTCGACCAATAAGCAACACACCCAGACCTGAAGTGATCCCCCGTCACATCCCCAGTCAAATCATTGGCTGTTGGCCACTAGCGGCGCGACGTGGCTGCCATCTACGCCTGACAATGCCCCTGGAGCCGCTCGTCGCTGATGCCAAGCTGTCGGCGCCAGCCAATGGGTTTACCCGGACTTGTTTGCTTCTAGCTCATAATTCAATCGGATCTCATTATGATACAGTGTTACAGCCTTATTCATCATTTGATGCGATGACGATGAATTCCGGGGTCTAGCTTAGCGTGTCTTTCATCGCTCTCCTGCTTTTTAGCACTTCCGGACGTGTTTCGACAATATTCATTCCCTGGCTTTGCGCCCTCATAGCCTCGGTCTCCTCCTAGGGCTACGAAATGATCACGAGGGTAGCGATTTGCCTCACTAACTGTAGGTGAATTTTGGGCGTCTTTTGATCTATGAAAATGCAACAAGCGCTTGAAGCTAGCAAAATACTAACGAAACCCAGGCAAAACCAAGGGAGGCAGGGGTTTTGCACGTTGTCTACAAAATTGGTATGGAGTAGAAATCTAAGTAGCCTCTACAATACGGTTCTAATCACATCTTTTCTCGTGTGAAACATTGCAAATGGTAATATGGGTATATTATAGAAAAGACCCACCTTCCCCCGAATCATGAAACGAGCAGAGAAAAAGCCCTGGTGCTTGTCGCTGTACCCCAAAACCGACATCCTTTCGGCAAGAAGTTGCGGAAATTAGAAATTCGCTTCATGGCTGCCCAGGTGGACATGCAAGTCCGATCAGTGACAACTGACACATCGGGTATTTGTTGAACGACAATCATCTTGATCCCGGCTAATTGAGATGATGATACCTATTGGCTTATGAGCCAAGGTGTGGATGCATGGTTCGAATGGAATATGATATTATTCATTGGCAATTCATGAAGTTTTTGGTCAGCGAGTGAGCTGGCTGTACCACGGTATAGAATGCGCGAAAATAATGGTGGGCCTACGCGGTTGCATCTTTCAGGGAGCATACATAGAAGAGGGTGAGAAGACCCCAGTGCTATGACCAGGGGGAATCGCACAGACCAGGAAACTGTCCAGTGAGATTGTGGCCCGGGGGCTAGCGTGATTATGATCTACAACGGTTCATGAAGATCTGGATGGTCAACTGTAGGATTTCACACAAAAGCTGGTATAAACCACGCCTTTTGCCACCCTAAATGAATCATACATGTATAACGTACATATCAGCCCCTCCTGGTTTGGTATTTCGCATCTCGCCCGTTCGGGTACCGCTGCCCCCATGTTGTATGTACAATGCACAAGCACTCTTATGGTCTGGACAGACACACATGAAACAAGATTTAGACAGCCTGTGCCTGCTTGTGGGTCAGAATGCTAGTCAGACAGAGAATGAGACGAGTTGTTGATGAGCCATGAGAATATGAAAAAGAAAAGATAAACGCAATGGATATGAAGAAGAAGAAAAAGGATGAAGACGCGGGGTATCTGCTGGCTGAGATAGTGTGCCAGAGGAAGAAAAGTCAATGAGTCGTGAAATTCAATCAAACATCGAGTCCATGGTGCAACGTCAAGGTACTTAAGCATTCACTGGGACACCAGTTCCAGGGAGAGTGGCCGACTCAGTCTGGGATGGTAATCGTCGATGACCCAGTTCTGGAGTAGTGCCCTTGCCGTTCATTCGGTCAAATTCCAACGTTTCAGCTAACTCCGCAGCCATGGGGTCCAGATCTTCTTCTTTGAGTCCGGTCGCCAAAGCCACCAGCTTGCGGTGCATGTCGAACTTGGTGCTCACACCCGCATCCGCTGTTTGTTGGGCTAAATCTTTGATAGCATTGCGACGTATCTTCTGCGCAGAGCAGAGCTCTTGGGCGAGTCGATACCGAGCCATTAATTCATCTTGCTCAAGGGACGCTGGTGTAGGTTTAGGTACGTCCGTAATAGCAAACTGTTCAGCCAACCGAGCATGCTGGATTTGCTCAAGAAGGGACTCATAGCTTGCTCGCAATTTTTCATACCGACCAGCTTGGTCGTCATTGCGCTCATGCTCGGCCTCCTTAGCCGCCAATGCAGAGAGTTGCTTTTGAATCTTCTGGCGGTCGGATTCCAATTGCTCGTGTAACGCTTCGGGGTTGGCTACATCATTGGAATCCTGCTGATTGATCTTTGAGTTTCCATAGGTCACGGCAAGCTTTTTATTAGCTTCGGCCATAATTGCTCCAATCTTGGAGAGGAGCTCAGAGGTCGCAGGGGCATCCGGGATTGGAGCAACGGACTGTCGATCCGTACCCACAAGACCAGCTGCTTCAGCGTCCATATGTTCATTGGCCATAGTGACAGAAGATGGGGCGGGCGGGATGTCATGGTCATGATGTTGAGAACGCTGTGCGATACTGCTAGCAGTTTCTCCCTTGTTATTCACCAGATCGCCAGCGCGGTGACAATGCACGAGAAGGATGTTCACCAGGCGAAACGCGCCGTTGCGAGCAGCGACCAAGACAGCGGTATCTCCATTCTGATCCTGACATGACAACAACATTTGTATCTCATCTTGCGAGTATGTCTTGCATAACTTGTCGATAAGTATTTCGCAATAGTATCGTGAGCTCTTCCACTTTCCCTTGCTTCGAGTATTCTCTGCAATATGATGGAAGATAGTGGCACCGAACCAGTCTCGAAAAGAGACAGTATCCAGAAGCATATCTAAGAGAGTCGGGAACGTTCTCTTTTCGTAATTATTGGTAAACAGAACAGCTCGGACAAGTGGGGTCTCTTCATGCTCCGAAAGTGCCTTCACATTAGCCCCTTTGTGCAGAAGATCTTGCACAATTCCCAAGTCACCCATCGCACATGCCCAGTGGAGTGCTGTGTTCCCCGAATCGTCAATGGCTCGATCAACTTGGAAATGAGCAGGTGGTTCGGGAGGAGGAATGCGTGTTGCCTCTGGTGCATCACCCACGGTCATGAAATAGTCTAGAAGTTGATCGCCGTAGATTATGTGTTCTTGCTCGCTGATGGACATGGCGGTTGCCTCATCCACTCCGCGCTTCCGCTTCCG
This sequence comes from Penicillium italicum, assembly GCA_002116305.1. NCBI lineage: Eukaryota > Fungi > Ascomycota > Eurotiomycetes > Eurotiales > Aspergillaceae > Penicillium > Penicillium italicum. The sequence goes on along the minus strand of KZ108173.1, from coordinate 132,370 downwards.
TCCGCCATGTGACATTTGAAGCATATCCTCATCTGCGACCATTGATGATGATTCGATTGTAGCGTGCCCGATTGATTCGTTATCGTCGAACCCTGCATTCATTTCATAATGATCTTGTGGAATGGTTGGGGGACCCATGCTGCGCTGAGGTTGAACAACTTTCAGGGACTCCGAAGCTGCCACCGCTGCGGCCGCGGCCGCTGCAGCGGCAGCACGGTTTGCGGCGGCCGATTTTCTCGGTGCTCTAGGTTTAGCTGGAGCTGATGTGTGCTTTGGCGCTGGTGGTGGACTGTGATCTCCAGCAACATAATCGAAAATCGGGGCTAGTTTTGTGAGGATGTTGTTGCGTTCCGCAAGCTGGCGACCTTCCGGAAGTGGGATCCATGTTCCTATGGGAATCATCTATCAGTAAGCTGAAATTTCTCTTCGGGCCTCATGGATCCCAAGACACACCCTGATATTTGCCATAGCCTCCTTGGACTTTTTCATGTACCCCCTTTTGAACCTCTCGTTCGAGGATGCGTGTTCGTGCAGGCTTATCAAACCCTGCGGCTTTGAGGATGTGTGTTGCATTGACCCAATCATCTGCTCGCCTTCTCATGACACTGTCAGTGTCGAGCTTGAACTCGTACACGGGGACCTGGGAGTGAGAACGTCAGTTGTGCTCGCATTCAAAGACGGAAAACAATCCCAGGCAGAAGAGATGGGGATATCGAATTAAAAGTATACTTACACTGCTATAGGTAGCAGAGTAGATGGTGTCCATCCCCGCCATAATGTGCGTCGCCGTTGGCCGCTGCAATTCAGTAGGTTCCCGAAGAGCAATATAGCACCCACGCACGTTGGAGCCAAAACGTCACCCCTAGAAGATCCACGAGTTGATTGGTTTAAGAATTCTTCGGGACTCGATGCATTTCACGCAATAAAATTCCGGACCGAGAACACAGAGATACGATTCGGTGGAGCTGGGGGTGGCATCCCAAATACGCGCTGGACGCGTAAAGTGCGCACTAGTCCTGTTTTGGAACACGATCATGTGATTCGCTGTCATGTGACCAATATCGGGCCAGCAGGAACCTCAAACGAGCGGGAATCACCAACCACGCCGTTTTGCCTCCGTTTCCCCGCTCCTTGCCTTTTCACCCCTCAATACTCGATAAAATGACTGTCATTGAAACGGTTAAAAGCGCCGTCGGCCTTTTGGAGACCTCCGGTAAGATTACAAGGCCATTGAGAAACAATCAAAAGCTCTAGCAGGAAAGTTAACCAGATTCCAGCAACCCGCCAGGAGATGTCGGAAGCCCGTCTTCCTATGCAGTACAGAGATTCATGCGCACACCTGCTGATCCCATTGAACCGATGCCGGCAAGCAGAGTACTACCTTCCCTGGAAGTGCGAGGTACGAGATCCCTCATTTTGATGTTCCAACCCAAGAGATTCGACCAGAGCACTTTCCAGAGCTAGTCGGCTAATGACAATCCCTTTTTTTCCTTTTAGAATGAGCGACACTCATACGAGAAGTGCCAGTACGAGGAGTTCAAGAAGCGTGTGGCCAAGATGGACGAGCTACGTGCCGCCAAGGATGGCGCCCGGAGCAACTGAATTGTGGGACTGTTGGTATGCGCGGTCGGTGCTGCTGCTAAAGCAGCAGGATATGTAAATAAGAGATACACGGAAACTGCTTATGGATTGCCTTTTGGCGTTGGGACCTTTCATCAAAATCGGCCACTTTTCTTTCTTCGCCTATTTGAATAACAACTGCATCCGCAACTTGGGGCTCTGTTTGACATTGGCTATATTAATACCCAGCATGTTTCTCAGAGCTTCTCGGGTCAGGCATGTGTTTATAGCAACTTGGAATTTGGCATAACTAGCTCGAGCGCATGTAGGCAGATCGTATAGCAGATTACTTCTATGCAAAAAGAAACTTTACAGCAGTAGGAATTTGACTAATTTAATCCTCCGATTCTCTTGATGATGAAGAAACTAAGATCTTATAGTTCTTTTGGTGAACTTTGACTGCACTGCTTTTCTCATACGCAACCACGCATTGTTATGGCCTACCAATGTAAGCCTAGTGAAGCTCTTTCGGGCTTTTGTTCAATAGGTCTCCCCCTGTACCTAGGTAAGCCTCCAGAAATATGATCAAAGCATGTTGCCTAGTTACACACCACCTACTCCTGCGTCCAATGATCGTTCGCGGCTTTATAAGCTTGAGTTGCAGGTTCTATTGGCTACAGTGCTGCCGATTTGGGGTATGCATGATATTACGCCACTTATAGTAGGCATGATAATATAGTATGATAATTAAAACACATGGATACATGAACAAGTCCCAAGAATAAGTCTCTATATATGGCTCTTGGTGAAGAGCCGCCTAGATGGCTTTTCCCTAAATGAATACATCATACAACACGGCATTATAACGTGATACCAGTAGATTTAATACTTAATTCTATACATGTTTGATGTAGTCATCATTGAATCATATCGCGAAGGTTACCTTTAAATTTACATGCTGACTTCCCACCTATCCTTAGGTGATGTCTCCATAGGTTAGCTTAGCGTTTAGAGAATTGATCATTATTCAGGTTTATTCCGGTACTAACTACCGACTATCATAACTATCTGCACTCCGTACCTACATGTATACAACGCTCAGGCCTATAGATGCTCCTATGGTGATTACTGAAGACGCAAGTGTAGGGTCTCATCTCACCATCTCTATCTCACCACCCCAAGTTCTTTCTATACCAAGAGACTCTATGTTCAATATTTTCCAAATTGGGTTAGATGAGCCTCTATATAAAAAGCCTTGACAGGATAACCTTGGAAGTCTCTAGATCTTCAGGACCTGTGACAAATCAAGATTAATAATCCGAAGGTTTCGCGGGTGGGCAGGTGGGAGATAAAACTCCCGCCGTTATCGCTGCCCCCGCCAGAAAATCGGCCGGCCTCCGAAAAATCGACCCCCCCTCATTGCCATTTGCCAGGAATAACAGAGAATCAATTAGAAAAGGGGACTATGCGCAGGTCTAGATCTCTTTGATCATTCTCAGTTATTCAACCTTCAGCTTTCCTTTTCACTCTAGGAGTGTCTTGACTCTTTTATCCTATACTTGTGGGCATTCTTTTGTTTGTCAGCCTGAGACCTACATCTTTGACGCAATGGGACTTCTGTATGTGTTTTGGGAGGCTTGGTTTACTATTCGGAATCCCTCTAATTTCAAGCAGAGCACTTGGAACAGCGCTGGAATGGCCGGAAGCCAAGACAAAGGCGGGCCAGGTGCGCCAGTGGGGTATCGAGGTATGCCGCTTGTGTTCGATCTGTCTAGATCGGCAACGAAACAACCTCGAGGTGTCTGACTTGATTAGCAACTACTTGCCAATTGGCGCAGGGCACGAGGCAAAGAACGTGATGCTCTTCTTTGGGGCGACGAGGTATGTTGTTCTGGTCCGCACGGTGTTTCCCGGTCGCAATCGCTAATCCAGATCCTCTAATGATAGGTTGAATACCTCGTGGTAGCCCTTGATGATGCGGCGAAGAAATCACGGTTATCTCTAGCCCAGGCTGAGATCCTGAAATCACTTGCAAGAGACGAGGAGTTATGGAAGTCTGGTTCCGGCAAGGGCAGCGTTAGTGAGGACCAGTGAGTGTGACTTGATGTCCAACAGGAACCAGCATATCTGACACCAACCAGTGTCGGGGAGGAACCGCCTCATTTCCACCCCGAATTTGGAAGGTTCATGTTGGAGGCTACTCCTGGACAACCTTGGGGAATCGGGTTTAAAGATCTACTCAAGGTAGAGTCCAATATGAAGTGGAGGTGAGATATTTCAGCAACACAGCTTGATCTGAAGTACGCTAATGGCCTTCAAGACGAGAAGTTGCGAAAGCACACATGGCTCCGAATGAAGTTCCTATTACCTTGACAACCTTCCCTCGGTTGGGAACCAAGGATGACTATATCCAGCCATATTACCCTCCATCTGGACCAGCTCTCCGCTCGCAGTTTGTTCCTGATGAGATTGCCAACCCTCATATCCGATTCCCTACCCTGGCTGCCAACATTCGATCCCGAAGAGGTCGCAAGGTCGAACTGAATGTACCTATTTTCCACGACATAAATACGCCCAGGCCATTCAAGGATCCAACTGTTAACTACGACCTTCATAATTGGCCGGAGGATGACGACGTCCGCAACGGCGCAGCTAAAGATGATCATGTTTACATGGATGCCATGGCATTCGGAATGGGCAGCTGTTGTTTGCAGATCACCTTTCAAGCAAAGAATATGACAGAGGGCAGAAGACTTTATGACCAACTGAGTCCTTTGGGGCCCATTCTTTTGGCCCTGACTGCTGCTACCCCCATCTATAAAGGTTTCCTGGTAGACACAGATGTGCGATGGAACCAAATTGGCAATGCAGTCGATGACAGGACACCCGAGGAACTTGGCGAAGCTGTAAGTTTTCTGGAATGATACCCTTGGCTCACCAAACTAACCTCTCGCAGCCTCTCAAGAACGACCGATGGAGAATTCCTAAGTCACGATATGCCTCTAATTCGACTTACATCTCTCAGGATCCTCGTCTCCGGAAAGAATATTTCGATCCTAATCTAGTTGTCGATGAGGATATTAAGAAACGTCTTATCGACGGCGGAATGGATGATCTACTTGCGACGCATTTTGCACACTTGTTTATCCGTGATCCCTTGGTCATTTTCTCTGAGGATCTTGAAGAATTGGATCTTAACAAGAGTGACCACTTTGAGAATTTACAGTCCACTAATTGGCAGCACATGCGCTTCAAGCCACCGCCACCTGATAAAGATGACATTGGCTGGAGAGTTGAATTCCGGTCTATGGAAATCCAAATCACAGATTTCGAGAACGCCGCGTTTAGCATTTTCATCGTCCTCATCACTCGTGCCATCCTGAGCTTCGATCTCAACTTCTACATCCCGATTCAGCGTACTACAGAGAATATGGAGACAGCCCACGCTCGCAACGCTGTTCTTGATCGAAAGTTCTGGTTCCGCAAGGACCCCTTCCCTCGCAGGGTCCCCAGAAGCGCACAGCAATCGATGAACGGCAGCACCTTCTCATCTACGACGTCGTCAGCTGTGAACACTCCCCCTTCATCACCTCCTCTTGGTCCCGTCGAGACAGAATTTGATCTCATGACCATCGACGACATTGTGAATGGATGCGCAGACGGATCATTCCCGGGTCTCATCCCACTTGTGGAGTCCTACCTCAACAGCGTCAATGTTGATGTCGAGACGAGGTGTTTCCTGGCCAGCTATCTTGATTTGATCCGGAAGCGAGCCGATGGAACTCTCTGGACTGGGGCTCGTTGGATGCGTGAGTTTGTAGCCAAGCATCCTAGTTACAAGCAGGATAGTGTTGTATCTGAGGAGATCACCTACGATCTAGTAAAGGCCGTTGAGGAGATGACTATCAAAGAAGGCAAAAAGGGATCAGTCGGATGGGAGCTTCTTCGAGGCAAAAAGGTCTAGATCAGAGGTATCAGCACACGCCCAAACATAACTAGATGTCCAGAGTGTGAGCATTTATGGCGGAAACTTGAAACAATTTGCACATATTCATGACAACCGGAGGCAGCCCTTCTTGTCACAGCATCTGATGAATCTTACTTTTCTCATTTTCCAAGTTCCTCCAACCAAAGTACTCATTCCAGCAGCATTTCCTCCTCAGTTGGCAACCGACACGAGTCCGCCAGCCCAGTCACCTTCCATTTACCGTCGAGTTTATGCAAAATAAAAAGCTCCACACCAACATGATCCACAACGCCATTAATCTTCGCCCGGAATGGTGCCCACACAGCGGCCAGATTTAGGCTTCCTGTATTGTGCACCTTCACCTCAGGATCCCAGATACGTTCATCAATGTCGTCTTTGAGCCCAGCGACATGTTCAACGAACGAACCAATCGTACAGAAGCGCAGTGAAGTCGGAGATGGAGGGGAGAGTGTCATTCCTCCTGCTCGAACACAGTGTTTCTCAAAATCAGCGCGCGACTTGGTACTCAGTGCTGCGAGGAAACCTTGCGTGACTGCGATAATGGCGGCTGTTTCCTCGGATTCTAGTTGGATCGCCGCGCCGGTGCGAGAGCGATTTGGTAATGACCAGCACATTGCTGATGTCATGATTTAGTTGGAAAGCATCAAGTCGTCAAATTATCACTAAAGTGGGATAGTATCTTGTTAAATCCTTCTATCTTCCCTGGTTTCCAGGAGCAAACAACTCGATGTACATGTGTACCTCCTGTATACCGTCACTATTATTCGGATCACGACTGTTACCGTTACAGTATCCTTTGGTCTGTTGTCTCGGTCTGTTACACTTTGTCTCACTTTTGCTCAATTTTAGGATTTCAGGAACCCTGCGATCTTTGCTGTCATACAAGGAAAAGTGCTTCGTGTCACACACTAATTTGGTGCTTGGTCCGACTTTCATCCTACAGATGTTCCCACGTCTACTCTTTTCGTTTGAACGTGATTCTTGTGCGACTATCAAGGGCATGTGGCACTTGGCTACCAACCTTGGAAGTCTACCAAGTCCCAATGATGAAATGCTGGGCGCTTGGCACGGATATATTGCGAATCTGTGAATTTCCAAGACTTACCTCGGAAGCCGGCGTAAGAGCTTCGGTTAATCTTCGGAAAGTTTAATATGGACTATGACCAAAGCAGACAATCGTCCGTCAAATTTTTGGGGAAACTGGAGATGAGGCTATATACCCCGGACTATGTTGAAGAAGGATTGGTGGACAAAGTGACTTACGCCATCCAATCCTTCTCCGACTACGGAGTACTCCAGTCGCCTACTATTCCGACTCGCTATGTTTGTTGTTTTGCTCCATAATAAGAACTCACTTCAGCCGTTTATGTTGTACATCTCCTTCTTTTTAGGCGATTGTGGGGGTCCCCGCAATGTGGACGGTATCAGACTTTTCGGTGGTAACATTTTTACAACTATAAATAAGACCAAAGCGATTCACAAGGGGAGGGGAAAAGTAGACAAGAGTGTGTCCCTTTATTTCATTATGATTGGGTTCGCGGCGGGCTTTCTACTATGGACAGCAGTCTATGCTGCCCCTACAAAATCATCTCCCACAGTGGCAGTGCACAATGGAACCTATACTGGGGTGCGAAGCTCAACCTACAACCAGGATTTCTTCCTAGGCATGCCTTATGCTCAGCAGCCAGTGGGTAATTTGCGATTTACTGTGCCGCAGTCATTAAATGAGAGTTGGGATGGTACACGCAATGCGACACAGTACTCGGATATTTGTGTGGGATATGGCGTGAGTGCAACTATTTCGGTCATTTTCCAAGAAAATTTTAACCAATGCGAAAATTAGACGGATTCGATTTGGTACCCTCAATCAGAAGCTTGTCTTACCCTGAACGTGATCCGGGGTTCATCTGTCAACAAAGACTCCAAACTTCCCGTTGGTGTATGGATTCATGGCGGTGGATTTAATCAAGGCTCTGGGGCTGATGAGCGTTACAACATGTCTGCAATTGTGGAAAACTCTTATCAAATTGGTAAGGGTCTCATCTCCTCTTTGGAAACTTAGAACCCTGGTCTAACTAAGATTTTCAAGGCAAACCGTTCATTGCTGTCACGCTGAACTATAGATTGTCAGCATGGGGCTTCATCAGCTCTACTCAAGTCTCCGGCAGCGGAAACACCAATCTTGGATTGAGAGACCAGAGACTGGCGCTTCAATGGGTCCAGGAAAACATCGGCGCCTTTGGCGGCGACCCCAAGAAAGTCACTCTATGGGGCGAGTCGGCAGGTGCCAGGTCAGTGGGATATCACCTCATCGCATACAACGGACGAGATGACAAGCTCTTTCGGGCTGCCATCATGCAATCTGCGGCGTCGATAACCTCCTCGCCGGGAAATTATACGACGTTCCAGTCAACTTACAACTCATTGGCCTCCAAGGTAGGCTGCTCGGACGTCGTGGATTCATTGCAGTGCCTTCGTGAAGTACCGTTTGAGACGCTAAACACTGCTCTAAACGGCACTGAGGGCAGCTCTGATTACAACTTCGCGCCGGTCGTGGACGGGGACTTGATTCAGAACTGGGGCAGCATTCAACTGAACAAGCATGCGTTTGTGAAAGTTCCCATCCTGGCCGGCACCAACACGGATGAAGGAACATCATTTGGGCCCACAGGAATCAACACCACAGAGCAATGGTATCAATACTTAACAAGTATGTGTGCAAATCTTCTATTCTGCCAAACTCAACAGCTAACCCATCCAGACGGCGGATATAACTTCCAAACACCCCCCTCTGTAGCCAAGCGCATCCTCGAACTCTACCCCGATGACCCATCGCAAGGCATTCCAACCTATCTCGGAGACCAGCGCGTGCCTTCAAAAGGCCTGCACTGGCGCCGCACGTCAGCCTTCGCAGGTGATTTATTCATGCATGCCAATCGCCGACGACAATGCGAAGTCTGGGCCGAAACGTCAACCCCAGCATATTGCTACCGGTTCAACGTGCACTCGGCAGCTGTGCCCCTCCTTTCGGGTGTGGCTCATTTCGAGGAGGTAGCATTTGTGTTCCACAACATTGCCGGACTGGGATATCACTATGGGAAACCGTTCGATGGGGTGCCGCAGTCGTATATTGACCTCAGTTCTATGATGACGAGCATGTGGGCATCTTTTATCCACGACCTCGATCCAAACTCGGGCGTGGTGAATGCCTCTGTACATTGGGATCCTTATTCCAAGAACAAGCCCGTTGATCTCTTGCTCGATGCCAATACTACGAGTCGCATGGAGGCTGATACATGGCGCAAAGACGGGATCGACTATATCAACTCGGTTGCGCAAGCCTTTTGGCGGTAGAAAGTGTGATTGCAGCAGTTACGGTAGAAGATGCTGTGGAAAGTCCCTGATTGTACATAGAACAGTCTCCTGCACAAAGTTTGCTTTTTTTAACTGCCTCCACTTAGATCTCAAAGGACATCTCATAAGCCTGACTAAAACGACCGACTAAAAAGACCGACTAAAAAGACCGACTAAAAAGACCGACTAAAAAGACAAACTAAAAAGACAAACTAAAAAGACCGACTAAAAAGACAAACTAAAAAGACCGACTAAAAAGACAAACTAAAAAAGGCACAAGGCCGCAAACGCCAACTATTCTTGTCCGCACTACTCCGTACTCCGTAGGCTGAAAATCAGATACATTGGCGGAAACTGGATCCGAGTTGGAGCCATCGAGCCATGGATCCCTCGTTCCAAATCCACTGGCCACGCGAGTGTTGCATCACTGCCCGAGTGGATCGGAGCCAAATTGCGCCAAGAAACTACGGATCTAGGTAGATAAGGAAGTCTCTCTCTACTCCGTATTAATATCAAAATCCAAGACATTCAATCTACATGTTGCAGCCAAGTGGAAGGAAAAGAGTGTCTTTACAATTTTGGTTCTAGTTGAACTGGAGCCGCGTGTAATTTATATACCCCGTTAGGCTCACTCAAACTGTAGATCGACATCGCGGCTCAATTACAAGGTTGATAAGATTTGCAGAACAACTCATATTCTGGTACAGAGCATGGAGTACCATGGTTTGCCATCCCCCCGAGTCCCGTAAAGGATTTATTAATGTCTTTTTGCCTTTCTAGACCCACGGTATGTCTCACACCTAAAAGTCGATCCGCAGTGAGACACACAGTTATTTATATTAACGTAGGCCCTAAAATGTCTATCCACAGCTAAATTGGATTTGTGCATATCCTACCTTCGTCTACGGAGTAGATGTCCCGCTCTAGGCGCTTATCGCGCGGATCCCATTAAAAAGCAAATCCATGTTCGACAACCCCTACCGTCTCCACCAGGGATACATGAACCAGCAGTTCTGATTGACAACGTACGTTGACTACGTATGAGATACTCACCGGACTCGCATGGAGAATAAGTATTTTGGAATGGATCAGACCCGTGACGTGGCTAGGGATTGCACAAATCCACTCAAGACGCCTGAGCACAGCCCTGAAGGATCTCACATGCCGACGACCCCGATACGATACATGCCCAGGCTGTTTTTCATGTACGGAGTACCAATTGTACATCATACATTCCAAAGCTCACCGCCATAGTTTCAGAAATGGCGCTTGCCTTGGAGCCAATCTTAGATTGCAGGCGGGGGATGCTTGCATTGAGTAAGGATCTCCTGCACCAAGGGACTGCATCATTAAGATCGGGGCGGGGCTGAAATTCGGAGCGGGGCTGAAATTCTACGATTTGAGACTTTCATGCACGACTAGTGGTTTTTGTTTAAAAAATGGTTGCCTCCTTTTTCTAATGCAACCTGGCCAAATCAAAATATGCATCATCCTGCAAGCCATCTCCCGGAAGATCTCGGGTGCTCAATCTGGGGTTTCGGGCAGATGCAGTTCCTTCGATCTCGGGGGGAAAGAATTGAGCTATTGAAAAGCTCTGTGCAGCTTGCAGTGGAGTATACTCCGTAGAAATCCCTGTCTACCCAAGAAGTTATGTCGTATTATACGGAGTACTCCGTACAAAATACTCCGTATACTCCGTACACAGATCAGCAAAAAGTCAAAAAAAGTCCAAAAGTCCAAAAGTCAAAGAGAGTAAGCCAAGATTCAAATCAATAGTCCCGGTTGATTCGATTCATCTCCACCCATCGCCCCACAATCTCATACGATTGGCAACGAGATGGACTTTTCACCCAAAAAGGGTACTGAGCACGGAGGATTTTCGGTCACTTAATTTCAGTATGGAGTCAGCCCGCTAGATCCACGGGTTTCACCCGGGAACGACCGAATAGGTTTCTAAGATAGTTTGATTTTTGGTAATGATCATGATTTTTCTACAAACTTGAGAGCACAGAATATACACCTTCAGGTATTGAACTTGAATGTTTCGGATAGATCCGCTGCAGTTGGTAATGCAATGTCTACTTTCAGAGAAAATAAATAACAATGCAACAATGATTTATACTTGCATATTCCGTATACTACAGATGTACTAATGCAAGTCCGTTATTCCAGTACGACGTCCACGGCCAAGTCCGAAGGTCTAGGTACAATGTACCTTCAGGATCCGCATACTCCCTAAGCAATAACACGCTACTCCGTACTCCATACGGAGTATACTCGAACCAGCTAAGGCAGGGAAGACAGAAGAAGCCCCAAAGAACAAGAACCTTGGACCCCACCCCGGCTATCGCATTCCTAACTCGGCACGGCACGGGAGGCTCGAGAGCGTGATTGAAATATCGATCTACAACATACCACTGTGCGCGTTTTGACTGACAATCCGCCACAAGATTAGATCGCGTGGACCTTCACAGGGATACACCGACATTTCTTTCCAACAGAGTTCTGACAGCAGGGAGAAAAATGTCGCTGTCGTCGCCTGCGCCGCAACCCCCATAACGGACCGTTCGCTGCAGCAAACTATTGAATGCGATCTCCTCCGTACATGATCTCACAACAAGATAGGGTTTGGTGTCGGCCCCCGATTCAAGGCTTGTGGGTCGCCTAGCACAGGCCTACAACAGGCCACCCTAGCAGGATTCACCCACTTCGAAAGCGGTCAATGTGATAATCACATTGACTTCCTAATCAGTCAGGGCTTCGTATATTTGACTTGTAAGGTATCACCGATCTACTTCCCCAGTGCTGCCGTAAATGTGAATTTTTACTCGAAGTCCTAATGAGATTTCGTATACTAATCGCATTTAAGAGTCTCATCTGATTTCTATAGTCAAATTAGCATATTTTCATACGATTACAGTATTCTCGTTTATTTGTATGTAAATGTAACAATATACACAAGAGACGGATGGAAATCTTAAGGCTAGTAGATCTACTATGGAGATGGGCGAATCCTACTAGGTTGGGACAGTTATATGGACGATCAACAGCGGCATTGACATATTTCTCTAACACACACTCGGTACTATGTACAAAGTAGATCGGTGTGGCCAAAAGGACGATCGTAGCATATCTGCCGAATGGAGACGTCCAAGTTCGCCAGCCCTTTTTCTTTCTCTGTGATCCTCCGGTACGATATGGAGATTTTCACTAAGAACCGCAGGATCCGAAGCGCCACACAAGAGTTGTGGTGCCACCTATGTCTTTACCATACGGTGTCCACCGCCTAGAATTAAATAGAACGCTTAGAAACGGTGAAAAAAAAAATGACCGTGGAGATGAGCGGCTTTCTCCGCGGCGTCTCGGCCGTGGCTCGGGTTCAAGACGGTGCTGGAAGAGGGTGGAAATGAAATTTGCTGGGACGAGACAAATCGGTTCGGGTCCAACTCCTATTCTGTGACAAAGAGTATCATGCGAGATAGCATTGTACAGAGTAGACGGAAGTAACGTAAAAAGCTGCCCCCGGTGTCCACCAGGGCAGCCGGGGCTTCGGGGACAACTTGAATGAGTCAGCACGTCCTTAAACCTTGGAAACCTCAACGGAATTTACATTTCAAGGCTCTTTCCAAGATTGGCTATGCCACGTTTGGCCTTTTAACCCCTGATCTATGAAAATACAACATTTGTACGGAGTATTCAAGCCAATCTTAGAAGACAAAGGATATCTGTACGGATACGGAGTACCAGGGTACGGCTGATCCCATAGATCCCCCACAGGGATTCGCGAACGTAGGATCTGGGATCTCGATCGATTCTACTTTACCAACCCCTACTAGCTTGAATTATCGGGGCAAATAATATTCCGTCGTGCCATCTACATCCCCACCCGTTGAACTAGGAAAAAGTACAACATAAACAAAAAAGAATCAAAGAAACTGCCCAAAAAAGAATCAACTACTTTTACGTAGAGTAAAGTAAATAGCTGTTTCCTAAATGAGTATGGTAAGTACAGGCCTAAACAGACTATGGAAACTCTCCAAACCATCGGAATGCACTTGCAGATACGATCGGTTCCTCCGAACATGGGTTCCCCATGTGGACTCACGAACTAGGCTGTCAATCTCAAAATTGACAAATCTTGATACGCGGCTTTTTTTTTAATCCACCTATTACTCCGTACAGATATATGTACATACCTAGGTACGGAGTACCTTGCATATAGCGGAATGTGGCGGTCTGTAAATAAGGCCACACTAGAGGATCAAAGAGAGTATTAGATTTGATACAGAGACTGTGTTACAATATTGTACTCCGTACTGTGCCTACAATCTTACCTGTATATTGCTTATATGCATTAGGTAGAAGATGTGTATATGCAGGTATACTTTGCATCTAACGTGTATTTAATCTGAATCTTATTTGAGATCTCATGCCCGATCCCGATCCCGATCCCAACAGATCGGATATGATTGTCTGAACACAAATACTTGCAGCAAATGATCGCACTCCAAACCTGCTAGTCGAAATGGCAAACTTAGTCTTAATCTGTACGATCTAAGGATCTCTCCTTGGAAGGGATCGAGGGACAAAATTCAGATTATCGAGTTCATTCGAACAATAGATCTGAAACCCGCTTCTAGAATATATGAATGACAAATCTCGATCTCACTCACAACAGCGCACGTGCATTATATCTTGTATAGCGAATCAGGCCGTCTAAAAAAAGCCGAGGGATCATGCCATATTTCTTTCATCGCCACAATGCATGCGGTCAAGCCCATAAACAGAAGAACTGCAATTCAGAACAAAATAAGCGAGATCATGCCATATAGGCATCAATAAGAGCACAGAATGAACTTCGGTGCCGACACTGTACGGCCGAGACTTTACGGCCGAGACTACGGACAAGTGAGGAAGTTGAGGTTTGGATGAAACTGAATCGGTAGTTCCCGTAAGTCAATTCTAAGAAATTTCACATTTACACATTGAGAAATAATAGCCAGTGTCATAAAACCTTGAAAATCGAATATCAAATATCGACTAGGAAACCGTAAATGAACCATAAATGTAACGCTGAATGAGACACGATCGTACACACATCATATCAGGGACATACTCGAACAGAATAGTTCAAAGAATAAAAAAAAAATGCAGGGTATAGACCGAGAGCAGTAGAGATGGGAGGGGAACAGTGAGAAGGTAAAAAGAGGAGAAAACGAAAAACCAGAAAAGTAAAGAAACAAGTTTCAGACCAGACCAATGGCTATTGAATCATCAAAGGGGGATATCTATGCTAAAGCCGTTTTTCTCCCAGTACCTTGGAAGCTGTTGGGGGGGTATTATGTAGGAGCACCGAGTAGGGAAGAGTCCCAAAAGAAAAGAAAAAAAGATCACAAAGGGGAAGACATAAAAACCAGCAAGAAAAAAAAGATGAATAAGGGAAAGATAGCAGAGATTCCCGAAGAAAATGACCAGTGAACTCCGTTGCCTTTTGTTTCCCACCTTTTTTTTTTTTCCAACGCCACATGAAAAAAAAGAAGCTTAACGACTGGTTGGCGAGGCGGAGCCAAGAACCGACTTGGGCTTGAGATTTGAACCCAGGCTCGCCGCCTTGTGAGCTCCCATCTTGCGAGTCAGCTTGGCGTAATGTAGGCCGCAGGCGTTGCACAACGTCCGAGCACCATCTGGACCCCGACGCCATTCAGGTGTTTCGGCTCGATTACAACTGTGGCATCGACCAGGAGGGGCTGCTTTCTGCAAAATGGGGGTTAGCCAAACACATTCAGAATGTGGAAGTGAAAGACAAGGTGTCAACCATTGTCGACCACCTTGTCAATCCAGGGGAAAGGATGGGTCCAGAACTTACTCCACGCCGTTTCTTTGGGTCTGCGCCTGCAAAACCGCCCGTACCTTTGAATTCTTCTTGGTACATCGCCATGTGGTCATCTTCGGTCTTGAACGCCTTTCGCTGCGCCATTTGTTCGGCGAGAGCCTGTTCCTGGTTCACCACGGCTGTGCGTATCCGAATTAGGGCATCTTGGTTCCGCCGTTGCATGTGAAGCATATCCTCCACCTCATTAAGCGAGGGCAGGGACCCAAGTAGCGGGCCAGATCGCTGTGTCTGATGTGCGCGAGCCGCGTAATGCCGTGAAAAATCTAGGGTTCGCGTACTTAACTCGGCGATCTGTTCCACAATATCAGTCCACATGTAATTTCGGGACTTTTGACAAGCCATTTTTCAATTTTGTCCAATGCGGTTCAAAAATAGAAATGAAGATCTTGCGATTTGGAAAAAAAAAAGAAAGGGAAAATCCATACCTCATTCAAAGATGTCTCCACATCATACACGTCCAGATGCCGTTTTCCAGTGTCGCCATGGGGAGGACCTGGTCGACTCACAAATCCACCCTTGGCTTCTTCCACACGCGGTGCACCCATGTAGGGACGATTATCGTAGGGAGCAGGAGGGTATGAGTGGCCACCGGACTGAGGTTGGAAGGAGTAATTTGGAGGGAAATGGCCGTAACCATTAGGCGAAGCCACGCTACCGGCGGAGGTTGGCGCGCTGTACTCATACCCGGACGAATTTTGCGATCCAACCGAAGTGATTCCTGTTTTGGCGCTCTGTGTAGGAGACTTGCCCGTGCTGATGGAGTGTAGTGAAGGGTTGCGTGAATCTTGTGTGCTGATGGAAGCGAGACTAGAGCGCGATGCATCCTGCAACTGGCCTTGATGAGGGAAACCGGGTTCCCGCATCAAGGGTCCCGTCGGTGGTCCATTCGAGAAAGGATTCGGTGGTCCAGCTGGACCTTCTGCGCTCGGTCGTCCGATGAGATGTGAAGGCGGCGCAGGGTGTGCGGATTGTGATGGAGGGGCGGAGGTAGATGCAGGGTATGGGAGAGGATTGTCATTGCCGAGGGCTTCGTGGATTGAGGGGAGGGACTGTCTTGAGGTGTGTTTTTCTTTCTCGTCTTCAAGGGCGCGACGTGCCTCCGGCGACGAGATGTACGCTGGCGGTGCATTCGACGCGTAGGAGTAAGGTAGGGATTGCCCGGAGTACATGACGTTAGGACTCATCAGAGGAGTTGGGGAAGCGGTGGCGCTCGAAGGGTGTCTGGAAGTGTATCCCGATCCGTCTTTCCCTAGGAAACCTATCGCGGGCAGAGGGTCTCTGTAAATAGAAGCTTGGTCAGTAATAGGAGACTGAAAACGAGGTCGCAAAACCAACCTGTGCCTGGGTGCGGCTTCCAAAGACCCCATCACGTTGAAAGTAGATAATATGCGGTACTTCCAGAAGGATAGAAATAAGGGAAACAGAGTTCAAGGTCGGATTGTCGCCTCTCGTGCGACTAGGGAAAAGCGTTCCACCTGTTCGTGCCGACAGCGATGGAAAAGAGGCCCAGATCCCAAGATCCAACGATCCAAAGATCCCGGGGGGCGAAGGTTGAAAGTTGTGGCGTTTAGATGGAGCCCGAGTAACCAGATGAGTTAACCAGCAATCACCCTCCCTTTATCTCTTTTGTGTTTATTTTCTCTTTCTCTTATTTTTTTTCCGAAGTAAAAATCAATGGAACTTGGAAAGCAAAATCGAGAGGCAGAGAGAGAGAGAGATAGAGAGAGATAGAGAGAGATAGAGAGAGATAGAGAGAGATTAAACAAAACCCCTCCAAAAAAAGTATCCTAAAATCTTGGATCAAAACCGAAAAAGAAAATAGAATAAGAAAAGTCAAGATCGCAAACGCAAGGGATATAAAGCGTGGAAATGGGAATGTCAATCCAAATATGAAAGCACGAGGTGGAATGGGGACAAATATAAACGAATACACCTTAAGAGAGGGGAAAAGCCAAAAACCAAAATTCACAGGGGATCGAGGCTACTTCATTTCGGGCTTTAGATTGGTTCGGGCTTTAGATTGGAAACGGGAAGCTTAGAGAGGAGTACAGGAACTTAATTTTTTGGATTTTTTAATTTATTTTGACTATTAAAAATTTAAATATCTAAAGAAATAAATAAAAAGAAATGATGAAATATGGTTAAAAAAAAGATTAAAATAAAATAGATCGAGATCCGAACAGGGGGGAAAATTACCCATGGGAAATTGCCAGATCGTCATGACCTGGTTTTTACAAGGCAAATTACCAACTGCGGATCATCGGGATCATACCTATCACTAATTGGGGTTTAGGTCTTTAGTGTCTTTATATCTTAGTGAAGCTAAACAATTACAGATAATATTCTTTATGTACAGAGAAAAGGCTGTGCAAACTACATTACTCTGTGGTATCTAGTTAATCAGCTGTATAATTACATACACTTATGAAATCTGCAGGGTGTCCTCGGTGTCTGTTATCTAGAGACACAATGCGACACTGGTCAGGAACCTCCAACGTCTGTGTAGTACATAACTACATAGTGACGACCCACAACCTATCCAATATATCCTCAACACTCAAATTTAGTACGAAGTAAATAGGAAATAGTGCAACATTAAAAAAAGAAACTAAAAAAAAAAAACTAAATGAAAGTTAGCCCTAGAACCTAGGATCGATCGAGATAAACGGCCGATTCTCAACGTGCCAAGGGATGGCTGAATACCGGCAGTGTGGTTGGAAGAGAAGCTAGCGGACGATAGTTCTAGCTCATCAAAGTGCCCCAGTACTCTGGGATCAACCTATCACCATATCAAATAACAAATAGCGCAAAGTAATCTAAATTGTAAGAGTGATCTTGAGATTGACCTTGACTTGACGACAAGTATCATGTACGAGCACCTGTATCTGGATCCACGTCACATGAGAGAGATCTTCGATTTAGAGTGGGTAAAATGTCAGCCTCGGGCGATGAACTAAACTCAAGTCCTAGATGTTAGACCGAGCTTATTAATACCTAGGTACGGAGTGTGTACGGAGTAGCGAAGGACATGATGTCAGATCTGTGATGTTGTTTCAGTATTATAGTAGTCCAGTGTTCAAGGGCACTTGGAAGCCAACCTTGGAAGATCTTTTTTACTCTTTAGCCTGTTTACCTGCAGCCTGTGCGCAAATTTCGTCCTAAAGCCCGGGGGTAGAAGAAGTGACTATAAGTGAAGCATCGAGTCTGGGGGACATGCAACCCCAAGCCGTGTCACAAAGGGGAAACACAAGATGCACAAGGGGGGACACTAATTCAAGATCTCAGGAATGGGGACACAGAGGGGCTCTTTCCATCGCAACTGGGGAATCAGAGACGTGGCTGAGGTTACACAGTCAGATCTGAAAGTGCCCGACGTGGTCCGGAATACAACGTTCCATGGTTCACTCGAGTTTAATTTATTTTGTCTTTGGTTTTACTTTAATCATCTTGTTTTAAATATTTATTTTTTTGGATAATAACATCCTTAATTATTCCATATACTCTACTCCGTACTCTGTATACCTATGATGTGATTATTATTTCTTTTGAACATCCATTCAAACAGCCAAAAATATCCAACCACTACAAAGTACAGGACTAGGCATATTTACGTCAGCGAGCTACAATGCCGTTTACAAGCCAAGATCGCGGGTAGGCAACAGAAAAAGCCAAAGAAAAAAACCGGAAAAGGCAAACAAAGTAGAAAAGTAAGTTAATAAATATTTCGTCAGTCTCGGAGCACGCTACCCCCTTGAGTACCCGCCGAAAAGGATCGGATCGCAAGGGTGTTCCAAGGTTGCAACACACGTTGCTTAAGCTTTATATCGAGATCGAACACGGGACTTTTATTGGCGAGATCGCGTGGGCTGCCTCCATCTCAGATTCCAGGCCCTGATGTCTACAATATGGAAGTATAAAGAAGTTTGGAAAGGTGAGAGCAGCTTGAATTGAAGGGAAGAGGAGAGAGACATATGGGTCAGTTGCCTTTCCTGGCGCCCTGCGTAAAGTCCCGGAAAAAGCCCGGCCTCGATAGTGTTTGGCGCTTTCTCTATAGTGTCTTGGAAGTTTCTATGGAGTAGTTTCCCACTATTCTGTGCAGGTCTCTCAAAAGCACCGAAGGATCAAAGCTCTCCTATTCAGAAAATCAAATTTCTGGAGCTTTGAGTTTGTTGGCCACAGACCCACCACGTTAGACGTCATATTTGCCGTTCAAAAGCTGGGATGTGGGTAAATCTTGTCCATTCTACGAAGTACAACATGATGGAAATCACAATTGTCTGATTTCTCCCTAGTTCCAAGCGCGGCACGGCCGAGCAGCTGTTATGACCCCATTCGCCTCCTTGGTCGCTCTTCAGCGCACAGACTCAAGGGAGACCCATAATGATGTACGATATACATCTCATGGTCCAACGGTCGGCCCAAGGTCGAAGATCCAAAAGCGGTGAAGGGCAATCGCTTCATGATCTTCGGAATATCCAATGCAATTGATCTGCGACGGCTCTTGGCTGTACCATGTACGGAGAACCTCATACGCTTGAGGGAATAGGCTCGATCAGCCTCGAAGACATTTGTGATAACTTTACCATGCATATAAGCAAGAGCAAACACCGAGTCGGATGCATATTTGATTCCCAGTGCACAGGATCCAGCTCATGCGCTGGCGAGGTAGTGTTTTTCTCTTTAAAAAATTTTTAAAAAAAGAGAATGCGGCGTGTAAGCTCATAGTCATACAATCGCACAATGGACTTGTTGACGGGTCCGAAATCAACCGCTGCGTGGAACCGATCTACACAGTAGTCACTGTATTGCGATGGCCTAATGCACAAGCCGAATCTTACTATTTCAGCCACTATGAGATGCATTCCGTGCGCACTGGAGATTTAGTGCACAATGTAGTACAACAGTCTACCCTATAAAGATTCACCCACCTCCCTGCGAAAGCGGTCAACATGATCATCACATCACTTCCCAATCAGTAATAGCTTTGTGTATTTGACTTGTAAGGTATCACCCATCCATTTCTCCATAGCTTACTCCGTAGTATATTTTGTATTACTACCATAAATGTCAAATTTTTATACGAAATATAGCATTGTTCTAGGGTGATATCATAAATTCAGACTATTCTAGTATTACATTTTGTTTTTACAGTGTAATTAGGATTATTTCATAGATCGGAGTGTTATTATTTACCTGTATGTAATTGAAATCGCATGCATAAAATACTGGCAGAAATCTTGACACTAGTGGATCCACTGTGGAGGTGGGTGAATCTTTATAGGGTAGACTGTTGTAGGGACCTCTCTGCGATTGGGAGATTCTCCACCTGCACGATAATGGGTTGCGAAGGACAAGGCGCAAGTAAGAATATCACACTGCTGAACCCCAATGAGACTGATCACAATGAATCGGAGGCTGAAATTCATGACATTACGGAGTACGGAGTACATCGTATATCATACGATCAACCAAGTGTGCCTGGGGCATTCATCAGGGGCACCGGATTTCCCCGCGATGTCTCGGCGCCTTTCGATCTGAACTATCAGAATCGCAACTGGTCGCACTAGCCCGGTTGCAGTACGCTATGATACGATCGAAGCATAATTTCTGAAAATTGAACTGGTTGATTTTAATACGGGGGAAAAAAAACTAGGACCGGTTTTTATGGAGTCCTGGTTGCCTTTTTACGGCAACGAGGAGCCCTGGAGTGCAGGATGAATTACGCAGACACCTTGGCAATGGTTTTTTTATGGGTCTCGTGTCCCACTGAGAATATCACAGCATGGGTCTTATAAGGCGGTATACAAATACCTAGCACGCGAGTCAAGCAGAGTCTGGTGGAGAAGGGAAAAAAAAATTCCTTGAGTGGCATTCGACATTGAGGATATTCACGTGTTTGGAAGGCCCCCTAGCCCTATTTGAAAAGATATTGGAATGAATGGCCGCAAACTCACCGGAAATTCATATACAGTGACCAATGACATGAGTTCTCCAAGAGATTTGATGCCCACATTAATCTAATAGAGAACATGCTGATCCTTGGCTAAGCGCCTCTTTCTTTTTTTGATTTTTATTTTACAATATAACTAGAGGTGAAAATCGTTGTCTAAGAGGCAGAAGAAAAATGACTTCACAAAATAACTAGACAACACTTGGAGAACACTGGAGACAACAAAGTACTGGAGACATGATCTTGCGAATAAGTTGATCGACAAACTGTCAAAACCGTTTCTCCCCTGAGCTCCGAGTCTGACGGAAAGGAATGTTTTGGCCCGCTATAGTTTTTCTTCTAACTCACAATTGTGGAGAACATATAAACAGATCATAAAATCCTAACTGCAAGGAGACGAGCGACATCCTTTTTTTGCTCAAGTTGACAAGAGTTTAGCATCGATCCCAATCTTATGGATACTGTACATCATACAACGCAAGACGATCGCGATCTATGATCCAAGACTAACACGGAGTAGCCAATCTAAGACTACTCCTTATAGGTTGATCGATTCAGCCAAGAATCTTTGTAAGGTTCCAAGGTTATGTGCTAAACTGACTCATCACCAAAAAGAGACTAGACACATTCCCCTCACCGGGATATTATAACCATCCAGAGACAACACGGTTCACGTCCCTACTCCGTACATAGTAAAACCTCCGGCAATCTATTCGGCCGACGAATAAACCATCATGCCATCATCCGAGACTCCGAGGTGGCGGCTCAGGAGATTGTTTAATTCGCCCAGTGGGGACTTCCCGGGGATCTCTCCGATCTCTAGTCTCAAAAGAGTAACTTGACAGCTGCAAGTTGACCAAAAGGCAAAGAGGGAACAGAGAAGGAAGAGAGGGTCCGATCCTGGTCCAGAGATTGACCAAGGAGAAGAGACACAGTGGAGAAAATAGGATTTTTCCCCTAAAAAATCAGGGCAAATCTGCACGTACGGCAAAGGAACGGCACCAACGTTGACAGGGCTTGGTTTTTTTTTGGAACTAGCAAGGGTTCTTTGGCTGTATTGCGCCAAAAGAGGATAATAGTGATTTAATTGGGGCAATCTAACGGGAATTTATGCCTTGCAAGATGTCTTAGTATGTCTTACTGGCCGACATATTAGACCGAACTCCTCATCGAAACGTGTCAGATCTACGATATTCCAACGGAAATTGTTCTTTAATACGAGCTCGAACAGAACTATTGGTAAGAGCTCCGCTGAAATGTTCAAATTTGCAGTGATACTACTCCGTAGCTTTGTGATATTGGTTATGGATATTCCTACGTGCAAACCTATGTTTTTTTCTCCCTGACTTAGTTAAGGGATATGAGGTCCTATGGATGGAAGAACGAGTCGTGTCTTTTTTTCTTTTATTTTCTTTTTTTCTTTTTCTTCCCCTCTGAATTCGCCACTAATCTATGTGATTGACATCTGCACGTTCTCAATTCTCCAACGGGAAAACTCTGCTTGTCCTTCCCATGTGGATTATCTACAGACCGACATTTAGAAAGAATCTCCACGACAAAGGGGGGAAAAAATAACAAAACCACCAAAAAACAACAAAAAAACGGGGGGCATCAATTCGGACCGTTCCCAGACTCCACCACAAGATAGACCGCTTCGATCGGCGGGGAGGGAATTTCGGATTTCGGATTTCTCTTTGAAGTTCCTCTTTTTCTTTTCTCTTTTTTCGCTTTTCCCTGGGAGACGAAGCATCTAGCGCCAGACAGTAGACCCAATACGGGACTAGTTCAAGCCAAAAGTTCCCCTGAGAGATTGACAAGATTACAAGTGGGCTGGCCGTTTGAGATGCTCCACACCATCTTCAATGGAAAGAGGAACCTTGTCGACTCCACTGATACTGCAGCTTTGTAATCTGGGCAAATCCCGAAAGAACCACTCTGATCGCCTTTGGAAACCAGTGAATGTCGGATAGAACCGCCTAGGCAGAGTGCAAAGTACATGAATGCTATATTGATAGCATCTTCATGACGATCCCACTCTCCCACGGAAAACAGACCCGAGACATCGATCTACGATATAAGATACATCGTACTAATGTATATTGCACATGCTAAATCCCCCGAACAAATCCTTCTGAAATCTCTAATCCACACGGATACAAATAGGCCGAAGCCGAGGACAGAACTCCATAAATTCCATACTCAGCCACACGAGGAAATGAGAAAAACGGCTTGGGATTAATTAAGATCCGGTGGATACGTAGTGGATATAGTGACAGTCCCTCCAGGTTTCCGTGGCTCCATTTCTAGAATATCACATGCAATTAGAACGAGATTCTTCTTGTGCGAACCACCGGAGTCATCGGTCGTATGACCTGTGCTGGTGGTTGTCATGATATACACCGTACGCGTGCAAAATTGGCTTCTTTTTTTTTTTTTTGCGGGTCGAGACAGCTGGCTGAGCACGGAGTAGAGATGCTGAATTCGTCTGGAAGTTTACTGCTATGTAGGGTGTTGTCCATTCTGGGCCCTGATAATGCTGCGTTTCCTATGTACATCCGTTGCAGAATATCAAAGATATCTATTTTAAGCAGATCGCCATTTCTTTATGTCTTTTTATGTACTCCCTATATCTCACCCGAGATACCAAATAGAGAATGGTGCAATACAATAGTGTACTACATATGTTGTATGGTGGAAAGCACTTGACCTTTCGGCGATCTCCCAGAGTACTTTTTGAGTATATATCCACGCGGCACATCTGTGCTCGGCATCAATATCTTATTTAGTACTTCTTCAAAAGAATTGATCTACGCCGGATGTACGGAGTATGCTTGCTGTACTCCCGTACTCCGTAGCCGATACCATTTCCAGACGATCAAAGTACTATGTTGTATACGTTGTGCATGCAGTAGGTCATAAGTCATATGCACGGGAATCCTTCCGGTCCCATTTTGAAGTTGACTGGCTCGGCCACAAACAGTTCTCCACTGGAGTGGATGGATACCTTGGCAAGGAGACTAGGAAGACCGAAAGCTTCATAAAGCGAAATCGCTTGGCACAGATGCTATCCGAAATATTCTCTGTGATAATCCCATCCTAAATAATTTATTGGTACTCCGTAGATCTCCCAATTTAAAGAGCGTTGTCCTAATTGGATGTACTTTTCCACCTACTCCGTACTCCGTACACGACTTGTGATTTCAGGAACTATTCTAGATCCGTGGCATATAGTTCTATACAAGCGCATCATTTCCCGATCCAAACTCAAAGCCCGAATCAAGGGTCCAGGTGATATGGCTGTACCCCCTCAGCTACGGAGTACAGGTATTGTCCGTTAGGGGATTTGACAGGTGAGTTATGCACCGACTTTTGGCGTATGCATTACCAGCCTGGCCCATTTACATTTTAATTTGCCCATCTCGACGAATAGGAGTCTCCCAGTGGCTTCGAACAAAGTTTATTTTTCTTTTTTTCTTTTTTTTTTTTGGAATCTGAGCTACCACATGTCAAATATGAAGTCTCCCGATGATTGGAGGACTTTGAATCTGACAGCTACGAGATGCCGCCTGAAGATGTTTTGATTTCAAACGGATTATTTGTCATTCTCTACTGAATTCTACTCCGTGCAGAGTTGGTTTTTCTTTTTTTATGTTTCTAACAGTACGGAGTAGGTCAGACAAAAGTACTACATCTTCCCGTTTTAATCTCTTAACAATCTCCGCCATCGTATCCACCCGAACCCTGTTCCATCTTGTTCTTTTTGTGGGAATCTCCGAATAGAAGCCAAATTAAAGAACTGGTTCGGCCGAAGGGGTCCTAGTATCAGTGGACATGATATATAAGTGGAGCCTAACTTTTGGTCCTTTTTCCCCGTCCGGAGTACACTTTTCTTCCAATAAACCAATAGATTGTCGCCAGGCTATTTTTGTCGCTTCCAGGGGAAGGTGACTGGATGAGCTAGTGGAAACCTTGGAAAATCTCCCCGAAACAGATGCCATCGACAGGTACGGAGTATAACCGAATGATCGGCAATCGTCCGACGTACCAAAACCACATGGGCTGGGTCCCCGCAGATCCGTGCCATACCGGCCGAAATGGAAACTGACATGAACACTGTCAGAACCTGTCAGAACCTGTCAGATCAGCCGTGGACCGCCGTGTCTAACAGGGTCTGGTAGAGTCTTCACGGTGGGGAGAGGTGGGCCTAAGAAAAGGTAAATCCACAAGTCGATAATTCCCTATGAAGTACGGAGTAATTTTACCTCCGTTACCAAGTACAACATACTCCCATCTTTTATATGTTGTAAGGGGGAGATCTTTCACGGGGCCTGTACCTAATCCCAACGCAGTCAAGGCCCCCGGAGATCTGGGCAGTCCAGCTAGTGTGTTTACGCGCTTACTCCAGTTTCTATTTTAGTGCGACTCGGGATTTGCAATCCGATTTTGTGGGAGATAATCGTACATGCGTAATTTCCATGCTTAACTTCCAGCTTTCTCTCATCTTTGAAACTTTTCACGTAAATCTCCGGGAGATCCACAAAGAAAACGTCAACCGCCGATGATTCGCACCAATCAATTTCTCTCCTGCCGGCCCCTCTGCCATCCTCAATGCCAAATCCCGGGCTTGGCTATCGGGTCTACTTTGGTACTCCCACATCGTACCTTTTCTGCCTCGGGTCTTATAGGATAGAAGCCCTGACCTCGAACATTGCCTGGTTTGAGCATATAATCTCGCCTCTTTAGGCTAGGTGCATGCGGTAATGCAATGCAGCTTACCGTATGGAGTGCATTGCAGCGGGATGATTTGTTGGAACTTAATCATAGGATGAGATTATCTTATACGAAATATGGAGTACAGCGTATATTGAGATGATGAGTATCGTATCATACTCCCTGAGTCATGATCTACAGTTATACTTCCAAGGTTGATGCATAAATCTGAGTGATTTTTATGATAATCCTATCCACAATACGGAGTAAACAAGGAAGCATTTGGATTTGTGGATTTGAATTTGGTATTATTCCCTCTTATGCATGTGTTTTGCCTGGTGCGTGAGATTCACGGATTCCAGCTGTGGATATATATTATGTGCTGTATTGCTGGTCTCTTGGTCGAACTACCGTGATTAGTTTTTCAAAGCAAATTACAATTATATAAACATAGCCATTTTATCCAAGAAAATATCCATCATCTCCCTTTTATCTCCAACTCCAAGCAACGTCTTCATTCCTAAAACGACAATCTAAAAGGACAACCACGTGACGATCAATTGATGGCCCGTGCGCAGAGCTTGGCTGATCCCCACTTGAGCTTCCAGTCTAATTTCTAAGTAGATACGATTCCGCTTCGATTTCCTCTCGGATCCAGTTTGGCCTAGATTTTTCTGCACCATGTCTTCAACTGTGGCCCTGGATGATATCCCCACCGTGGCACATCTGTACCGCGCGAAGCAGCTCCGTCCTGTGTCTTCAAACTTCGCACCATCACAGCCTCTCAACCACACCGTCTCTATCATTCGCAATGACATCACCAAGCTCAAAGTGGACTGCATTGTGAACGCTGCTAATGAGTCTCTCCTCGGAGGTGGTGGCGTGGATGGTGCAATCCACCGAGCTGCAGGTCCCAAGCTAGTTGAAGAATGTTACCATCTCGATGGGTGTGAGACTGGCGAGGCAAAGATCACCTACGCCTACGAACTGCCTTGCAAGCGTGTGATCCATACAGTTGGCCCAATCTACAGAAGAGAAGCGGACCCCGTAACGCTTCTTCGATCGTGCTACCGACGCAGTCTGGAATTGGCAGTCGAAAATGACATGAAGAGTATTGCCTTTGCCGCTATCAGCACCGGAGTCTACGGTTATCCCAGCCGACAAGCTGCTGAAGATGCCATCAAAGAAGTGCGAGAATTTCTTGTCGGACCTAACATCGGAAAGCTGGAGCGTGTCATCTTCTGCAACTTTGAGCGCAAGGATGTGACCGCCTATGAGGAATTCATCCCGTAAGCTTGTCCCCTTTTTTTTCACACTGCTTCATCAAATACTGACAAAGATTCTAGTGAATATTTCCCTCCCACACAAGAGGACTTGGATGAGAGCAACGACGCTTGATTGCCATGCCAGTAATGTGTTGCTCGCCTTGATCGGCGTGCACACAGTGGAGGCATGTACCAATATGCCCCTGACACGAGTCACGACCGCCATCACATGAATTCAACGAAATGTAACCTTTCTCACTCTGTAATATCCCGTTGGCTTAGAAGCGATTTTTGCGGAAAGGCCTCCTTGGAACCGCCATCCTTAGTCCTAAGGTTTCTTTCACCATACTGGTAGCACACAAGGCGAAGATGAGACATTGACCAGTTCGTACCCATACTTGGATAGAGCTTTTGTATCAGTAAGCGCGATGCCCATCTCTGAGATAGGTCTGCAAGAAGATTATTTTCTTCTTTGTACGATCTTCTACAATGACAAAGGTCTTGGTGTCAGAGTATCAGCTCAATCGTTCGAGAAAGATGCAAACAGTGCAAACACCATATCAGATCGCGCATTTGATCATGATTCCAGCTTTAGACCACCTCACTCCAATTCCAATTGCAAGTCTCCCTCGATAATCAAAGCTACAAGATGAAACTCGACTACCTGAACTGAGTAACCCATTCCTAACACACTCAATTGCGCCCGCAAATCCCCCGACCCCTCGACCTCCGCCTCAACTCCGAAAAATGTCGAAACCACAACGGCCAAGAGGAATACCAACCCCCAATCCTCGGTTCCGAGTCCATGTCCGCGAAGAGCCAAAGCCTCAAATCCCAGAACCCTCAACATACGAGGGTCCATCCCTCTCCAAACAAAAACGAACACCCGCGCTTATCTCACATGTCCTCACAAACCTCCGCCAACGCATCTCCGCCCTCCCATACCCAGTCCGACAAGCATGCCGCACTCTCCGCTGGGCAGTACCTATTCTCCCGATCGCACTTTTCTTCCCAGAACATGTAATGCAAGTGATGTGGGTTCGCGGGCCATCAATGACACCATACCTGAACGAGGAGTATGCGCAAACGCAAACGAAGAGCGATATAGTCATGGTCAACATGTGGCCGTGGGGATCTATCCTACCATTTAAAAAGGAGCGGAAGCTGGAACGAGGGATGATTGTTACTTTCCGGTGGGTTTCATACCTTATACCTTATTTTTATGGAGTCGAGTGTATCGCCCAATACCCAATACTAACAATTATCTTCGGTACATATAGCTCCCCTGCAAACCCGTCCCATATCGCCATTAAGCGCGTTATCGGTCTACCCGGTGACCGAATCACGACT
This sequence comes from Penicillium italicum, assembly GCA_002116305.1. Classification (NCBI taxonomy): domain Eukaryota; kingdom Fungi; phylum Ascomycota; class Eurotiomycetes; order Eurotiales; family Aspergillaceae; genus Penicillium; species Penicillium italicum. The sequence continues at coordinate 104,300 of KZ108173.1, read as the reverse complement.
CGCGAGCCATGTCTGCGACAAACGCAGATCGTCCCCTGGAATCATGTTTGGCTGGAGGGTGATGCAGAGGATCCGCGGAAGACACTGGATAGCAATACATATGGACCTGTCAGTCTCAGTCTAATTACTGGGCAGGTATTTGCGGTGCTGGGACCGCGGATGCGATGGCTGAAGTGGACGGATTGGGAATCTGACAAGGGGGAGTCTGCGTCGACGGATGATGCGGCTGTGGATAAGCATCGACAGAGTGTGCGGGATCGTGTTCTGAAGAATGCTGTTAAGCTTGAGCAGCCCATGTTGAATTGATTGGCTGGTTATAGATGGGATTTGGCACACATACTGGCCTCTTGTATTTGTCGATAGAGCTTGATCTTCCTGGGTCTGATGATGTTGGACTGGGACTTGTACATATTTGGAACGTCACTTGGATATCACTGTATTACAATTTTGAGTAAAAATATGCTGTTTTATGCGTATGCGGGTGAGTGAACCGAGAAGAAGAAAACAGAAGCGAAACGAAGTGGTATATACCAACAGAAGAGGAATTTTGAATGGCCGAGAAATGCAGACAACACGGCAATTAAATCAGTCATTATAGAGAAACAAGCCGTATATCTTCATGTTTCTCTTCCTGGAGACGGTCTATTTCCGAGGAAATACTCATGACCCAACGGTCCTTCTCCACACGACTACGTGCTTTAAACACGATGGTGCGGCCAGGCTTGCCTAGTGTGGACACATGACGCAAGGATCGTTTGGCTTTTCCTTGCTCCCCTACTTCCTGGGCTCGGAAGTAGCTCTTACTCAGGGGTTGCCAGACCACGAAGGTGATAGCATTGTCCTCGTCACGACTTGTGAAGGTGTCTGAATCAAGGTACACCCGTGGCAGAGCATGAAGACCGGGGTTATTGCTGTCGAATGTCTGATTGGCATACAGCAAGTCGTTGTCGGTAATCAAGCCAGAATAAATATAGCAATCTTCCAGTTCGATAGTCGCTTGAAGTTCTTGGTGAATGTGTGGAATTTCGGTGCCGTTTCGACCGCGAAGTGTGCTTCGGAAAATTAACAGCTTGCCTGCTGTGAGGATGACATGGCATTGGTGGAAAGTAGTGTGACGACGGCGTTTGCGATAGAGGTGGCCGGACATCTGTGGATGTTGTCAGTTTGTTGCACTTGTATTTTTCCGAGCTATGATACGATTACCTACCTTGATAGTCCGACAACCAGACAGCGAGCACATGTTGTGTAAGTGTGGGGATGCTTGGGCTTTCTTGACTTCCCACTTCTTCGCGAATTGCCCGACAGCTGATTCCATAGCTTCGTCAATATCCAACAGCTTGAGATTGCGCTGCCGTAAAACCTGCAGCTCCGCGGCATCGGCCGTGCAGCGAATGTGCCAGTACTTCACAAGCGCATCGAGTCGTTTGACCCACTCATCTCGTGTGGTACCATCGTACGCCTGGAGTCGAATGACAAGGCCATTATCGAGAACCATCTCAAATGTCCTACCATCATCGAACTCTGGCGTTGCTCCGTCATCCTGGCGTGAGTCTCTGGGTTCACGATTGAAGTCCACAGCAGGTCCTTCCTGGATGTTGGGGTCGGCAGGGCAGCTGCCACGATAAACATTGCGGATTTCTTGTACCCGACACAGATCGATATACCCATCTGATTGGCTGACGTTGTGCACATTCCTCTGCACATTCGCATAAGCCTCTTCATCGTGCCGTTTGACGAATTCCTGATTGCCGCTGGAGAGCCATGTGATTTTGCCACCTTCAAGTGGATAAGGATCAATATCCCAGGAGAGCGGCATTTCATCCAAAATTTCACGGGCAGTTGGTATACTTCCGTCGTCTGAAGGAGCACATTTTGGTGGTTGCGGGGGCAATGCCTTGGCTGGCCGACAGAAAAACAAATAATGATCTTGGGTAAAGAAGTACAGCCGTTTGAAGAACATCTTGTTCATACGCTGATGCATTCCTTTCTGGGAGGTGAGACGGACTAGAAATCCTTCGATCGGGGCAGGCTCTTCCTGTACGCCCCGATTTCTGATTGTAGTAGAGTAGTGATGTCTTGGTCGTAACTCAAGCTCGTGAGATGATTGCATCCCAATGGTCCCATACATCTTTTCCTCATTGACGCCAAATACCCATTCCAGTCGATCGTATCGCTTCCAAGCAAGTCCCATCTTCTCAGTCTTGGACCAAGCTTTCAAGACTTCGGCCCACTCGGCACGGCCTTCGAGCATGTCCATGCATCCTCGGATGATGGTAGCGGCAGCAAATTTGTTATCGACTGCTGGGCGGTCCACCGCTGCTATAGCGTGCTCGCTGTCAGAGTTATCTGCCTTCTGTCCTGCCTCGGGCTGATTGAAAGGATTTTTGAAAATGAGGGAAACTCCCAGATCAGGGACGTGGATGGGGAGGGAGGTGGGACGCCGCCATCCAAGCACCTGGCGAATGAAAGTGTACCATTCAGCAGAGTGCGCCGCAGACTTTGGACGAAGGATAATAATTTTGGTTCCACGCTTGCAGGGATGCCATATAACGATAGTCTTGTCGAGGGGAGAATAGAAGTTAACATGGGTGTTCTTGTGGTTGAGCCGTACTTCAAAATAAGGAGGAGTTTTGCTGTTCGGGCGTTGCACATCAGGAATTACACGAGTGCGGTACATCTGAATGGAAAAAGGCGTATGCTCTATGGAGCTTTTGCGGCATACGACGAGGAACTCCCTCCATTTTTCCACGGTTCGTGTTTCCATGCGCAAGCTGTCATTCTCGGTGTAATCGGCGGGAAGTGTGTCCTGCATAGTCTGCTCCACGCAGACCAGCATTTTCTCAGCCTTGACAATCTCTCCATCTTGCACTTTTCGTCGGTGTGGTCGATTGGCAGAGATAGTACCTTGGGTCTTTGCGATCTTGGAGCGCATCTTTTGCTGCTTGTGTCTGATGTTGTCATCCAGGTTGAATTTTGCCATCTTCCTAGTGAGTTTCCGTTGGATGTGCTCATCTTCGCCAGTATTATCTTCATCTTGTGGGTCGTGGTGTTGAAGTGTTGCTCGAGATACACCTGATGCCTTGCTTTTCTGTTTCCCTTTGTCCTTGTACTTGCTCCGAAGCAACTGTGTTGTTGAATCAGCCTCGCTTGCAGCCGTGGATGTATTGGGGGTCAGCGGGTTAGGGGACGAAGGACCGGTCAAATTCGTGTTATATGAGCCCCGGGACTTTGGTCGCAGCTCAGGCGGTTCCAATCTGCTAGCTCGTATGGTGGCTATTGATTGCCCCGTGTCTGTAGAGCTGGCGACCTCTTCTCTGGCGGTGACAAACGAAGATGAAGCAAGGTCATTGCCATATGTGTCGTATTGGCCCCTTGCTCTGGCTTTTGGGGTGCTGTCCGTATCCTCTCCGCTGTCCCGTCCGTTATCTTCCCCACTATGCTCTCTATGCTCCGTGTCCTCTTCTGGTAAGGGATCGTCGCCGCTGGCCTCAGCTTCACGGTGGCTTAGGGTCCTGAGCTCCCCCACAGGCCCTGCTGCAGCTTCTGCGTGTGCCTCTGCTTCAATCTCATCATATTGTTCCTCGGCGGCCTCCGTGCTGGTGTTCGTGAGCGCCAGGGCGGCCTCCTCATCTAAATCGGGTGTCGATGGGCCGGCCCGATCGTCGTGCTCGTCATAATGTGTCTCAACAGGGCCCGCAGAAAACGAGACGGTCTTCGATGTATAGTTCCTAACTCTCAGTCGAGATTTATACCAGGACTTGCGATGACCTTGCACCCAGCCTTCTGGAATTGGACCGACGAAGAATCGCCGGTTCGTCATATGCAAATGGTTGGCAGAAGCATGACGCTTTCAGGGAGTACCAGGTCAGTTCTATAACTCAACTCGCAACAGAAAGAGACATACCAGCTGAAGCTCTGTGTACGAGCCAGTCTGCAAGCCATGATAATGTTCATGGTATGACAAGCTTGGGTTGGTTTCTGGTCGCGACCCATTGGCCTGATCCGGAGAAGAGCTCATGACAATCTACTGTGTGGTACCCTCGTGGACGAAAATGGCATGCACCAGACACATACAGGAGCAAGCAGATGGCCCAGACACGACAAACTCCAAGTGAGGTTCATAGCGCGATCGCCAATCTCGATGTAATATGGTTCGATGACGTCGCTGTAAGATTTATGCAAACTGCTGCAAACATCACAAACTAGTTGTTGACACTTCACTGTGTTGGTACTGTTTGCACTGTTTGCATCCTCTATATCCCGTGTGCCCCGCTATTATTGGCTTGCGTGGCAGCAGCGGTGAAGTCGACAATATCCTACTCCTGATTAAGCTCTTTTCTCTTTCTCCCACTATTTATTTTCTACTTCAATTCTTCTGCAAAAATGGCTGCTATCCCCGCTGACGGAACATGGTTTGATACCATGGCCAAGTCCTTTGGCGATGTCCCTATCGGTGCGGATGATGGCATCTCGACCACCGAGTTCCTCGAGGCCGCCGAGTCGCTGGTGACTCTCTTTGGTTCGTGTTGTCCCCTTGCATGTACGTGCCTCAAACTAATGCAGGAAATATCTAGACGTTCTCGGTTCTGCCGCCTTCACCCCAGTCAAGAATGACCTGCTCGGCAACATCAAGGTTCGTCCAATACATTCTACCGCCGGTGTCAACACATTCTAAAGCCCCTCTAGAAAGTCCGCGAGCGTCAACAGGCAGCTCCTGCCGAGTCTGAGACCCTGCAAGCCCTTGTCCTGAACGAATTGAAGACCGGCAAGCACGTCGCCACTGAAGGTCTGGTCTGGCTGGTCCGGTATGTTTACAAGTCTCAACTGTGATGGAAGAGACCAATTGCTATGGAGTTTCCTCCATATGCATAATTCAGTATGAACCTTTGACTAATGCTTGTCCTTCTCGACAGAGGCCTCGACTTCACCGTCCAAGCTCTCCGCCACAACATCGACAACGCCTCTTCAGAACTCTCTGACTCCTTCCGCGGTGCCTACGGCAACACCCTTAAGCCCCACCACTCCTTCTTCGTCAAGCCTATCTTCAGCGCTGCCATGTCTGCCACCCCATACCGCAAGGATTTCTACTCGAAGCTGGGTCAGGATCAGACCAAGGTTGCTGCCGCGATGGCCAAGGAGGTCGCTGCTTTGGAGAAGGTGATCGCCATCCTGAAGAGTTTCCAGGCTACCAAGCCTGCTCAGTGGAAGTAAGTTTGCCCTGGAGGCCTTACCACTTGATTAAACATGTGCACTGTGCAGCTGGATATGTAAATATTCGATTTGACTTCATTCGAGCATGCGAGTTTGTATTATGTAGCGAATTCACTGTTTTGGTCGTCAAGGAATCTAGAGCATGGCGTGTCCGTGGTAGAGATCCGAGCATCGCAGCCTTGGAAATGGGATCGTCGATTTATAAGAAGCATGTGTCACATGGAAGAGGGTAAAGAAATGACTAGCAGATCAATCGGTCTGCAAGAATAGGGACACAGCAAGATAGCTCGTAATGTACTCCGTATGAAGTACTTGGATAGTAAGCCGAAGTCCTACCACCAATCATAAAGCGTAATCGCTTTGCTGTTTCGTTTTCGTCCATGTCCGAAAAGCAGGTACACCCGATGCCAGCCTCCATCTCAACCCCACTAGATGCTCTCTGACTCCCGAGGTCAGAGGAGATAGGTACCTACATGTGTACAACACATGACATCTGGGCATGTGCAGAGCCAAGCCCTTCACCAAGATAGGCCCCATAATTATGCTGCGATCCATGGTTAGAGGGGGTATAGCCATGTCTCAGCAAGCAGTCTAGGCCTAATTTTGAAGACCCTGTTCCAAGAATATCTGTGGGATAATATGTAGTATGTACCTACTCTGTATGTGCCGAGATTATGTTGCAATTAATCTCAATTTTGGACCGATGGTAAGCTTGAGAGTCCGGTTGGCTGGAGACCCATGTTAGATTGGTCGATTGGCAGTTGGGGATCTGGGAGTATAAGTTGTCTGGAAGTTAGCTGCACATCGTACATTGTGCATTGTAGTGATCACACTGCCGATTATCCAACAGTGCTATTGCCGATTTGCTTGTGGGGGTCCACGGAGTTCGTATCAAGTAATTTCCGACAACCCACACTACACCCGTGGATATCCTGCAGATCGCAACTCTAATGCTCCGCTTCACACCATCTAGTGATGTCCCCCTTGTGAGCCTCGAGACGATTTGCATCATCAGATCTCGATTCTCGATGCGGATCTTTTTATCTCCTCAAATGAGACCTAGGTCAAGTGCGACCATATCGCTAGACATTGCCAGTATTTTCTGTGGCCATGCGTACCACAGACCCTATATATGGATCGCCTGCAATAGCCGCAACTGAGAATTCAGGCGGCCAGTGCAACTTGGAAACTTCAAAGCCTACCCGTTCTAGAATAGTTCCGGCACTAGCATCATGGCACCAGTCGGTGGAGTGTGGAGTTTCATACGTTCTCGCTCGTTTTAAAAATACAGAGGAGCTCAGGTATTTACCCTCACGCATTAAAGATAAGGAATTAATTAAGTCTAGTAAATACTGCTAGTCTCCTACCGGTTTGTTGCCGGTAGAAAATTTCTAGGTAGTATAGCAACCATACTTCTACAACGGGTTTAGGAACTGCTATGGAGTCATCATCGTGGCTCCCAGGGGAATGTCCATGAAGCATCTGTCTCCCAGGAATAAACTCCCTCTCTGTACAAAGAATACAATACGTTGCTTCACTGTGTCCATTGTAACCTTGCCTAACCAACATAGTATCCCTTACACCTCTAGACTATAAACCTATAAGGTATCGTATTACTATAGCTAAGAAGTAGTAGCTGTATAGAAACAAACAGTTCGCTACTAGTTAGAGACTGGTAGTTTTACCGTGATACATTTAAATAGCAAGGAACGATAAACTCTAGTTATAAGCTATGGCTTCCAAGGTTCTACCTGTTTCACTATGTATCTCTTATCCCCACGATTTCCATGACGTGAGTATTTCCTTGTCTTGTCGTGTCCGTTCCGTTCTCTACTAGGTAATCTTACGACTATCATTAGCGCCCAACCAATCATGGTTAAGTACGAAGACCCGTCGATCCTCGTCATGAAATACCATGAATACCTTTATGGTGACTCGAAAGGTGATCATCTGGCGGTACTAGATGGCCAGAGACTCCCCAAGATCTTAGGGGCTATAGACATACGTGTTGTGCCACAACAGGACCTTCTCGAGGGGTACCTTAACACACTACAAGAGCAAGCGGCCGAAGAGTGCCCGCACCCTCTGCGATATTCAGCAGTGTCATTCTGTTTCACATTTCTAACGCACCAAGTGCTTATTCGCATGCGAACGCACGTAGACAAAGGAAAGGTCACTGAGCACTAAATGCTCCTTCGCAGGCAGGCCACGCCTGGGGACAGAGAAGAGCACACACTATTTGTTTCCATTTGATATCTGCCTTCGTCTTTATTTTTGCTATGCGCCAAGTTCATTGGTTGCCCTGATGTATCTCGCCGGAGCGGCCGCATCTTCGGCAGCAGTTGTTGCCTCAAGGGCTTATACACCTGGGCAGTTGGTTAGTCAACAGGCATGTGCCTTTTGTCCCTCACGGGCAGCGGCTGCACCAACAAATGAAGATCATCTCCTCTTCCCCTGGCTATTAGCGTGACACAATGGTATCAATCTTTCCAAGCCATCGACCCCACTAGTTAGTCTTGATTCGCCGTAAGAAGTGGGGAAGGCTGTGCCCAGGTGGTCATGGAGAAAAGAGGCCTGTGCGTGCTCTGACAATGTTCTAGTACTTCGTGCAAGATAAGAGGCTTGAGCGGTGGCATTTGAACCTTGGAAACTTCCAGTCATGCAGGTGCCCAGGTGGCTTCCACATGGTTCGGTGAGATTTCTCTTCCAAGGTTTGATTCCGTCTTTACATGGGAGAACATTGGAAGCTATTGGAACAGGAATTTCTTTTTCTTTTTTTTTTGACTTCTCATTCTTCCCCGTGAAACCTTACAAGTTCCCGAGATCCGTTCCAAGGTTCCAAGGTTATGCCCAGGTACCGAAAGGCCCATTGTTCCAAGGTTTGTATTTCCCGTTCGGGATCATTAGAGACTTTTGACGTCCACTTGATTTCCATTTTGATTTCCCATTCTGGCTATTTTATTTTTACCTATTTAGCTTTTCCCGCCTTTTCTCCGTCGTTTAACGCAAAATAGCCACGAGAACATCACATTGGCCTCTCTTGGCCCGTTCTCGCCACTGATGCCCGTAATTGTAAGGCTTGACCCAGGAGTGGGCTTTCTCTCATTGTAATCTTTTTCTCTCTTCAATCTATCTTATTCTTGTTGCTCCTTCGGACATCCTTGCATACTTTGTAGGAAAAACTATACGGAGTAAGGGCCATGATTTGACCACATATTCATTCTTCGGGTCAACATGTTGCCCCTTGAAGGTCGCAGCCAGTCGATCTTTGTCGTTACTGCTGTCTTCCTTGGAATATCATTTATTGCTGTGTGTCTACGATGCTTCGTGCGGCTTCGACTTGTCAAGGCCTTTGGTTGGGATGATACCTTTATGGTATGCGCAATGGTGTGTACGATAAGTTTCATGCGCAACCAAGATCAGTACTGATTGATTTGCAGTTGTTGAACATCTTGTTCGCTATATGCGGTATCACTGGCGCATTATATGGAATCGGACAGAGATCTGATGATCTCGTGAAGAGGGGTACAGCGGAAACCGCAATGTTTGTATGTTGACCTTCGACTCCAACCTTTACTTACGACATGAAAATCACATGCTAAACTTCCCAAAAGTGGTGGTGGCTCGGCCAAACCAGCTATGTCTGGACCTGTGCACTGGCCAAGATCTCCATCGCATTCGCCCTCCTCCGCTTGACGGTTTCCAATGCCCATAAACTCGTATTGTGGGCTGTTGTTGGCGTTACTTGTACTATTGGTCTTGTCTTCTGGTTCATGTTGACTCTGCAGTGTCAACCGGTTAAGTTCTTCTGGCAACGGGTTCGTCTTTTGTCGAACCCTCATGCCAATGTTTCTGGAACCTGTATGAACCTTGACCATATTATTACCATAGCCTATGTCTACAGTGTCACTGCCACACTGTGTGATCTGACCCTGGGTCTTTTGCCTGTTGCCCTAGTATGGAACTTGCAGATGAACCTAAGGACTAAGTGTGCCTTGGCAAGCATTCTGGGAATGGGATGCATGTATGTCTGCTCTTTGATGCCCCCGAATAAGACTTAGTACTGACCCGTTGTGGTATAGCGCGAGCGCAGCAGTCATCATTCGAATTCCTTTCTTACACAACTACAAAAACGTCGACTTCCTATGTGAGTCTCCATTCCTCTGATTTACACACACTCGGTAATATCCACAGGGAGTGAAATGCAGCAACAACTAACACCACCCAACCCCAACAGACGCAACCGCCAACATCTCAATCTGGTCCAATGTTGAAGCCGGCCTCGGGATCGCCGCAGGCAGTCTGGTAACCCTTCGACCATTATTCCGCTGGTTCCGCGATCCTAGTTCGATGGGAGAAAGCAAGAGCAAAAGCAAGCGCACCGGCGGCAGTATGCCTCTTTCAAGTGTTAACGGAGAACGCTCCACCACGTCCGGCCCACAATACTGGCGGCCAGACCTAGACAGGGAAGATTACCCTACAGTGATTACGACGATTCAAACCTCGAATGGATCAGAGGCTAGCCGAACAAGCAGCCAAGAAGGTCTGAATCCGACACACGGCGGCATATTCTTTCAGGGGGTGAATGTCCAAAAAACGTTTCATGTTTCGGAGGATCAGGCATCGTAAATGGGCCGCCCGGATAGTAAGATAGACTACCTATATATAATGTATGTAAACTCTAGTCTTTTTCTTATTTATAACAATCTACTCTACTATATTGCGTCTTTCACACTGCCTCGCCCCGATCCTGGTCACTAGTTTTCGCACCCCATCAGCACACTGGGATCCACGTGGTTCGTCATTACGCTACGCGTTAGGTACAACATACATAGAGTACCTGCATATGGACTCTTCGCGGGCCTATAACAGTGATCGGAGGTCGCTTTGAAGGGCTACTACGGACGTAGTAGCCCTTGCCTATTTAGGTAATTACCGAATCAACGCATGGGCCCATTCGGGATATGATGAAAACCACAGTTTCCAAGTAAGGTACCTTCTCCATTCAATCAAGCGTTGTGAGATAATTTAGCTTGGAAGTTCCACATTGATGATCGATTTTCTGCTGTCAAGAAAAGTCACTAGGACCGAAAGTCAGAGCAAAAACATAGCCCCCTCCCCCTCCCAGCCATAGACAGGAACCTTGACATTTGCTATGATCTCGTTATCGAATAGTTGCAAAGATAGCTTTCCACAGTAAGTCCCTGGTGGTCCCTATACACTGTGGTCCACAGCTCAACCACCAGGTCCCATTTCTCCAGCACCTCCTGCTTCTTGGTCGGGTCCGACTCGGAATCCAAGATTCGCGGGAGCCAAAGCTCCTCCTGATGTTTGCCATAGGTGTATTCCCAAGTTCCGTCGGACTGCACTGACTCCGGTGTTTTGGGGGCTGGGGAAGGTGGAGAATACGAGCCCGAAGGTACTGTCGTGGGTGACGGATCTAGTAGATCTCCAGATTTGCGACTACTTGGAGCCCTAGGTCGAGGTTGCGGAGTCTTAGGCGCAGACTGCTTCGGGACCTTGGCCGGGCGCTGGTTGGCACTATGTTGGGCAGGCCTTTTCCTCTTTTGCTTTGGTATCTCGGTATTTTCTCTTGGGTCGGGTGATTCCATCTCTTCCAGGAAGCGCGAGAGAATAAAGTCGGTGGTGCTAGGGCGTGGTTTGGATGACGTTTAGGACAGTATTCTATACGAAAGTATCGTTAGAGATAGTCAAAGAGGAATGGATGAAGCTAAAGCAATGATTAAAGAGGTACTTGCCTTGGTCAACGAGGCAATTCTGGGGGAGATAAACACCCTGTATTGGACCTCGGGATTAACTAGCAATATAGGAGCTAGGAACTTAAGTAGGAGTCCGAGCAGAGTACTGTTATAGACATCACAGAATATGGCGATGACATGGCAGTTGTCATGAAAATTCCTATGTTTCGGAAGTTCCGATGCTGTTACATGGATAATGAAAAAGAATGAGTATCTTTCAGCATATGGGATGAAGAAGAGATTTTGTTGTTCAGAAAGAGCTGGTTCATACAGCATGCCTTATTCCGTCGGGTCCAGTACAAACAGCCTGGAATCAATTAGGGCTGCAGATCTGAGACCAGTCTGGATATGCAGACCACCATTGAATACCTGAGACAATTCCCACTGACCGCCATGGTTGCAAAAATCCAGAAATCTTGCACTATCGATCCATCTTTCTGGTAGACATTGTTCGCATACCAATGGAGGGGGAGTAGACGAGAGAAAAAAATATAGAAGAAAGGGGAATAAAACACAACATGACATACTTGTTGAGGTAGGTGTGGGTATATATATCTCACGTACTTTATAAGAAATGGAAGTAATCAAGAGCTTTGCGCTATACGTTAAATAGTACCAAAACTATATTGTACTAGTAATATTTCCCCTTTCTCCACTGTACATGCAGATATGCTTCTCAACGGGGCTGCAGGATGCGCTAAGACCGCCACCATGCACGTCTATATTGCATAAATAGTAGGGATTTCAATTTTCCCTTATAATGCGTTTTATTGCTCGTCTCTTCAACAGCCGGGCTAGCTCAATCGGTAGAAGACTCTTAATCTTAAGGCTGCGGGTTCGACCCCCGCGTTCGGCTATTCCTAAAAAACCAAACCTGAGATTTCTTTTTTGCTTTTGTCTTTTTTTTGGATAGGTTCAATGATTGAACATTGAAGAATGTATTAGGACAGTGCGAAGACACATGCAATGTCCCAACGGACAGTATTTTTTGTACACAATGGTTGACCTCGACGTTATTCTCACGTCAATGCTCCGGAGTTAGGGCTACTATCCAAGCTCCGAGTACCCGACAGTGATCATCGCCCATCCTATAGCCGGAGTGAAAGAGCAAGCAAGCTCCCCATATCTACTCGAAAGTCTTGAGCCTTGCTTAGTTTATCTGCTTTGCCATTGACGCTGCATGCTAAGGCGAAAGCGAAAGCCAACTAAGGCACCTAAAGGACCCAGCCCAACGAGCAGAGGATTTCAGGCTGGTGTTACCCATCTTTCCTCTGCGCCAAGATATCGACCCAGAACAAATCGAGGCTCTTGCTATTTGTGCCTCGGGCGGCTACGTGCCATTTTCCGTGCAAACAGATCAATGCATCAAGGCCGTTGCAACTGCCATCGGCGTTTGTGCTGGCCAGATGACAAGAGAATGTCGTATAGAAGGCATGGGAGGTCTCGAGATGCTGCAGAAGTCAATCAAGACTGCAAACGAAGTCCGAATCACCGAACCAAACGGACGGTAGGCTCCAGTTAACCCCGCCCTTCCTCAAACCGTCCAAGATGTCTCGCCAGAATACCAACCCATCGTCAGGGAATTGGCAGAATAATGCAAAACACCGCGAAGTCAGCATGAACGTGCACCTGGTCTGTTTGCAACTAGAAGTGTTAGATCGGCTTTGTTTCTTCTTTGTTTATTTGTCCCCACGATAAATGGCTGCAAGGTAGTCGTAGTAGGTAGTCATCTCTGCCACTTAGCAATTCACCAGGATTTGAGAAATGTCCTTGCTTAATCTTCAAACCCAGGAGACTAAATGTATAACTTCCGTTATTTACCTCTCTCTATTTCCCTAGTTCGTGTCTCGCCTTGACGCCGACTCCTCTTCTTCAATCTTCACCATGGCAAGTCATTGAGGCTTTCGGAAAGCTGCGAAGAACGAAGCACTTCTTTTTCTGTGTTGGTGTGTGGATATATGTGTGTGTATGTGCTATCATTTGTGGGATCTGCTTGCTGCATTGTCATTTCTGTAGGTTGTTGAAATTGGGAGAGAAAGATCTACAACTCCGATGCATTGGCATTTTACTCGGCAAATAACGATATCTAATAACCATGTAAGTTTTACCATCTAAAATACGAAAGAATGTCTGAATCATAAATATAGCAAAGCCTTTGATTGTATACAACCCTGGAAAGAACCAACGCCCGATGCTATGCACATATCATCGTAAAGCAAAGTGCTCAAACGCCAGAACATCAATATTAAACAAGCAGTAAGCGGGAGTGGGTGACCAAAAGACGCAGGATAGATAGATGTGCAGGCGGCGCGCGTGGACGAAGACAAACATTCCAATCCCCAAAATTAAACTCAATTCAAGAACTTGGCTGCATATTCCCCGTATAAAGACCCTCGAAATCGAGATTCGCAAGCATTCCATTAACGCGATCGATCTCACGGCTCAAGTCTTCAACGTTCATCGCTAGGCTGCTCACTTCATCGAATTTGCGCCGCCGATTGGCATCGGCGATCATCTCGGACACGAAGAATTTCTGCTCTTCTAGCACGATCAGCCGGTCTCGAAGAGACTTTTCTTCTGCTTCCAGGGCCGAGACGGCACTGCTGTTGTCGCTGGCTAGGCTGCTATTGCTACCGCTAGCGGCAACGCTGTTGTACTTGATAGATGCAAGAGCAGACTCTGGTGGCCGGAGACCTGTCGTGGGGCCAGTGACTGGAGTACTCGGGGAACTTGTCCGCGGGGAGCTTGTCCGGCTGGGTATTCTTTCTGACGCGGGGGTTGCATGCTTGAGAAGTTTGGGGAGGGATTTCAAAGGTAACATATGTAGGTGAAGGAAGTTGCTGGCTTGTTGATATATAGCCTTCTGCAGCTTTTGTTGTGTGGGGGACTGGGTCGGCATGTCACGGATTCGTCGAGCCGCAACATCATACTGCGCAAAAGAATCAATCAGTCGCTTGCGCACCTTGGATGCATCTGCAATCTGGGCTGATGATGGAGGGCGCCTCGGATCCCTAGTACAATTCCGTTAGTGGCAGATTGGAACATCGGGAACGAAAAGCATACTGTAAAGCTGTCAACAGCTTTTGGAATCTAGGTAGATGAAGGCGGATGCCTCTCTCAAACTGAGTCAAGTTTTCATAAGCCCTGATCTCCGGTGGCTTTCGAGTCATGTCTGCTTTAAAGTCGCGTCGATCAAACAGCGTCGCTTTACATTCTTTGCACAACCTTACATCAATGTTGACAAGGTTATCGCCATTGGTTTTCTCAGAGGTGACTGTCGAGCCTGTTAGAAATTATACCAAAAGTCACGGAAGAAGGTCGTCTTGGAACTCACCAGGAGAAATGCTCAGCCCAATCTCACTAGAGCATTCGGTACTAGGATCACCGCAGACGACTCGTCCGCAAGTTCTGCAATGGTGCCTGCGGAACGTGTAGCCCGAAAAGTCTTGTTGGCAAAATGGACACCGTGAAACGCTGGCATCATCTTGCCAGCTGACAATCGTTTGCTCTATTTCCTTACGATGATCATTATGCCACGCAAGAGACCAAAGCTTGGTTGCACTGGGGTGTATTTGATCCGGTGGCAGACTAGCCAGCAGCTGAGTGAGACGGGTTAGTCGTTTCTCGAGTCGGGAAATCTCCAAAAATTCCTTGTCGACAGTCTGTTTTCTTATTGACTTGAATGCATCCATTTGGTTCCTCACAGTTCCTGTTTCTTCTTTAGCTTGTTTCAGAACCGAAAGCAAATGTACTCACCATTGTGATCATTATACCCTTCCCTTGACTTGTAGCAGGTTTCGCAGACTCGAGCCCAAATTCCTCGCACCGGTTCATGATGTGCTGCCCGCGAGAGCTTCATTTGATACATCGTGTGTTCTTCGCAAAATAATTTCCCGCAACTCCGACAGTTCACGCAGCCGTTGGTGGCATTCAATCGTTTCCCACATGATGGTTCTAAACACTCGTCGTACAAAGAACTTTTTTGCCAGTGGTCTTTTGTTATAAGATCCTCGGGGTCTATGAGTTTCGGAGGTTCGGGGATGCCTGCATGGGGTGCTAGTGGGCGGCTGGGGAGAGGCGCGCCTTGGTTCTCGTTTGATTCGAATACATCCAGGCCTTTCAACTTCTGGTTTAGGACTGCTAGAGGCTGGAATTTCCTTGCCTTTTCCATTTGGACCTTGAACCAATCTTTGACTTCATCTTGGTGGCTATCTTCCAGGTTCTGATGGATATCGTCGAGATGTCTGCGCCAAATCATCAATCATACGTTAAGACGGTCGTAAGGGGGGGCGATGGATTGGTACCTATTTAACTGCAGCAAAGTCATCTAGACACAGTCAATATCATCTTACTCGACCTTAAGAAACAAACAGGACATGAGAACAAGCATACCATCTGTTCGCTACAGATCGGACAGGAGAGCTGAGCCCCCGGAGCAGCCGGGGCTGCGGATATCGAAGTGTCGCCATTCTCTAATGAAATGCGTGAAGTGAGGTCCTGAGTTTCTGTCGAGATCTGTGATGCGTCCTGTGAATTAAGGGAAACGCTGCTGGCGGTCGGCGAGAGCACCCTTGGCTTCAGCTGCGGGGACGGAGCTGATGTGAGCGCGCTTGGGTTGCCCAGAACACGACCTCCACCCAGCGTCCTCCGCGACATGATCACGGGGGCATGAGAAGCTGGAGTAGAAGCTGTTTCAGCACAACATCCGTTGGCTGTACAGAATAATGCGTCCTTAGGAGTTGACCGGAGGGACGTGCCATTTATAATGTGGAGTCGGTGCATGTGGCTCCGCCGCCTGAGGCATCTTTGCCAAGAGTTGCCTCTCGATGAGTTTTGATTTTCATTTTGATATTCATACATTAGATGTTTCTATTCTTATTCATTTGACTTAGCTTAGATATGATCTATATGAAATCAATTGTACAACCTCCTTTAACACCTGCGCCAAAGTCAAACATCCAAGGTTGTTGCCATAGTAGTATATCCCTCGGTAGCACACCATACACAACATACGATATACAAAAGATAGAAAATTTAAATGAAATTTACCCAATTTGTTGCATTCTGTCTGATTTGAATTG
Organism: Penicillium italicum; assembly: GCA_002116305.1. NCBI lineage: Eukaryota > Fungi > Ascomycota > Eurotiomycetes > Eurotiales > Aspergillaceae > Penicillium > Penicillium italicum. The sequence goes on along the minus strand of KZ108173.1, from coordinate 88,249 downwards.
AAGCCATACCTTCGCCAACAATGAAACCAGACTATATAGCTTAGTCAAGCAGAAACGACAGACTGAAACGAGACTGAAACGACAGACTGAAGCGAGACTGAAACGACAGACAAGAAACAAGACAAGAAACAAAAGAGCTATATAGTCGCTAAAACAGACAACAAATCAGGCTTTTTTTGTATTTCAACGTTTTTCAACTTTTTTTGCCCTTTTCATCTGTTTTTTGCGTTTATCTCAGGTGATTCATCAGGTTCGTGGTCTCATGCCGATTTATATACAAGCGTGGGTCCAAACCCAACGCAAATCCTCCATTTAGAGAGCGCGTTTATCGCTCATAGTCACGGTGGTAGCTGGTACCAGTGTTTGGATTGTCGTACTCCTTGTGGACACGAGTAGATCCGTCATCATAGCGGTCAACGTCGCGGTGTCGATAGGTACCGGCCTGGTTAACTCTCTCGCGGTGGTGTCGTCGGCCAGTAGGGGTGCTGTAATCAAGATGCTGATCGTAGGCACCAGTCTGGGGGTCGTATGTTGTGGTGCCGCGGCCGGTGTCGGTGTCATAAGTCGTAGCAGTTGCATTTGAATCGTAGCCCACTGCGCCAGCGCCATAGTCCCTTGTGCCGTAGGTGTTGTAGCCTGTGGGGCTATATGTTGAGCCTAGAGTATCATAGGTTGAGCCAGCAGGATTGTAGGTTGAGCTAGAAGGATTGTAGGTTGATCCTGCGGTGTCGTAGGTGTCGTAGGTCGTGGACCAGGTGTCTCCGTAGTTGGTCATCTTGACGATGTTTTCTCAAAAGAAGAGATCTTATTCTTTGTATTCGTTGTTTGATTTTTGGATAGCAAAAAAGAACCAGGTCAATCTGATTCTTATATCCTAGTCGTGGCGTTGTATCTCAGGACGATGATATTGACCTGACATCACTTGGGCGACCATTAAAGAATTCGCCAAGTGGGGCAATGCGGCTGAATGGGAGAAGAAGCTAAATTTATCAGTCGCACATCTTTGGAAATAGTTCTGATTGCTCATATTTTCTGGGGCATCGATTCCAGACTGTTGCCTCAGAAGGCGGAATGATGTTGTATACTTCTATACCCCACAGAATCGACAGATGATTACATTGAACCCCACAAGTGCCAGATATTCAGGAGTTTCTGTAGATTTCCAGAATGAATGCGATAAAATTAAGTGGACTTTAGAGAGTTCTGTTGATTTCGTTCTACTAGAATAGCTGTATGGGATCGATACCGCGGGCACCTTGGAATTAGCTCAAAACATCAAGTGGAGTTCGAGATGTCGTGCCTCAAATAGGTATGATTATTGGTGGAATTTGAATGTTTAAGGCCAGAGAAATAGCTAGAAACACTGCCTAGGGGTGAATGCCAGTCAATACTAAGAAATAATAGCCACTAGACACCATAGACACATCAGAGCGCTTCAATTATACTATGTTTTACAACCCTCAGGTTGGCGCTATGTTGATGCCGATCCTCACCTAGCCACAATTAAATTTAGCTATCTCGACCGAGAGGCGCCAATGAATCCGACAGGAATTCAGTGGCGTTCATCAGGTCTGTGCTTCCATAGACAACCCTTCGGCGGTGTCCAGGTGCCGCACGTTGAGCTGGAGCACCCTCGGCGCCTGGTTGGCCATTTGTTCTGCGAACCCATTCCTGCAAGTTGCCGTACTCATCCATGCTTCCACCACCAACTGTAAAGACAATAGCCTCGCTGAAGGCTTGACGTCGCTGTCCGAAACTAGCACCGGTACCAGGGCCTGCGCTACCAATTCCACCGGGCATTTGCGGGTTCCGCGAGGCGGATGCCGGAGGCATGGCGCCACGTGCGTTGGCGCTCCTGGGGTCAAAGTAGAGGTAATTTTCGGTCTTTGCAATAGCCGAGCTTGAAGCTGCAGCCGGGTCCATGATCGACTCGGTGATCTTGGTCACAGTAAGATCCTTGTTCGCTGGGAGGAAATTCTTTACCCCTGAAATGAGCGAGTCGAAGTTGGCACCTAAAGCGCCCGAGGCAATGCGATCCGTCAGACGATTTGAAAGTGAGGAGAACCCGCGGAATAGATCGGAGGATTGTTGTTCTGGAGCGGCTGTTGTCATCATGGTCATACGGGTGATCTCGCGCACTTGGCGGACATAAGCAAGAGGGGAAATATCGGACAAGCCAGCTTGGGTCAAGGCCTCTTCAAATTGAGTCATTTCCGAGCGGCTGAGCTCAGTTTCAGTGCTGAGGAACCAGATCATGAACAAGCGCAGCTTGTCCAATGGTTCACTTCCTTTAGAAGCATCGTTGATTAGCTCCAAGATCTGTGACTTTGATTGTTTGGTAATGGTCTCTTCTAGCTCGAAGAAGTTATCCAACTGCCGATCCTTGATACCCTTGAGTAGTGCGGTGGCAATGTTCATGTGCATATCGAGAACCGCCTTGCGTTCCCGCAACTCAGGGAGAAGTGTGATGGCGGCCTTGAGATGTTGTGCGGAGGCACTGGTATCATTCTGGAGGTCTTCAATTGAAGAGGCCCCCGTCTTCTTTGTTACCTCATTCGCATCTTCCTTGTACCGTGTAAGCTCAGCATCAATATCCTCAGCCACTTGGGGGAAGGGGGCTCCGGAATTGCGTTGCCAGAAGAAGTCGGTACTGTTCAAGTCGTACGACTTTTTGGAGCCCTTAGCCGAGCCCGCATCGCCTGCACCTGCATCCACAGTGATTCGATTCAGACGCATTTCAAGAACGTCCTGGACCAGGGATTGATATGTCCACGAGTGGGAGAGCATTGGGACTAGATCAACGTTTCGATCCATGATGATTAGTACCGGCCGTGCGGATGGCACTCCTGGCAAAGCGTTCTGAGTGCCCGAGAAGAGGTTGTCTTTGGAATTGAGGATGTGGTCCCGCAGTTTCCGATCCAGTTTTGTTGCTATCAATTCCGCCGCACCACCCTTGGGGCACCGTATGATTGGAATGGCACCTGCCCAGCCAGCCAGTCAGATCTTCATTCGATCCAAGGTAAGATATAATGCTTACCCATAGTCACGCTAACACTGAACAAGCCGCTAACCACACTGTCAACAATCCCATCCAGGTCTTCATCAGTCGTTTTTGGGCTGTTAATCTTGTAGTATGCATCGTTTCCAAGCCCTAAACTGAAGAGGTCCGGCTCTGCCACAACAAAATTGAGATATTGATCGAAAACCTGCGCAATATGCTCAGATGCGCCAGAAGTAGCTATTTGAGAAGCGAAGTCCTCGAGAAGTGGCCGCGGGACGGAGGATAGGAAGTTCACATAGGCTGGGGAGTAGAGCCCATGGGAAAGATCGCGAGTGATCGCTTGGATGTTTTCGGGGGTTGGTTCCACGAAATATACAACTGGAACATCTGGAATAGGGTATCTTTGGGAGTGAAGGTTTCTAGGAGCGTGTCTTCGTTAGCGATGGGGCCAATTTAAGGGGAGAAGGCGGCAACCGCACAGATGAATAGTAATGCCCCATGCCCGGAGGTCATTTACCCTCAGGACACTGCTGATGACATCCCGGCCCATTTTATCAAACACCAAGACTTTCCAGATCGGGTCACCATCTTCATTCAAGATCGGAGTGGAGTGCGAGATAAGACCGCCGGACCCGGACTGATCGATAGTGTTGTCTTCAACAGGTTGTGGATCATGATTCAAGTTCAATAGTTTTTGAATTGATGCTAAAAACCAGGAGTTGGTAAAGGTCAATTTATCACAAGAATTCGGCTTGCGTCACTTACCGACCTGTCGGTCCCGGAGGGACATGGACTGCGCCATGGCAATAGCTGGCAGCGCCGTATGAGATTGAAGTGATACTCGGTTTCAACAAAAGCTTGGAAATGTATGGAGCTGCGCAGGAGGATACCTGAAATATGCGCGCAACTCTTAGAAGGATGATGAGATTGTAACCTGCACTGTTGACACCGGGGATCTTGCTATCGCTCCACCTGGCATGGATCCCGCTGAGCTGCGCTGACATAAGTGTTGCAAACACCGCAAACAACAGGGATCACATGGATTTGATTCTGCCGTGTAACACAGGGGCAGTAATTTACATGGCGGTGGGCCAATGGAGGTCCTACAATACTATAATTACGGTCAAGTGTGGTATGCCATAGTATCATCGGCTAACCGCCTTGCCAGCAGCTTTTGTCCCTTTTACTCTCTCCTTCAACCCAAGTCATCTACCCTAACCATCCCTCAACATCTTTCCCCAATCCTTTCTTTCTTTCCCGTAAAGCGAATGGCTGTGATGCTAGAGTGGTCCTTCGTATGAGAGCTTTTTGACTTCTCTGATTCTGCAAGGACTTTCTTTTGGGACAAAACTTAAGAACGAGAAAAAGAGCCAGGGACAGGAGGAACTGCCCAAGAAGAGAGAAGAAAGAGAGATACAAAGTGAAAGACACAAGGAGAGAGGCACCGGAGTTGAAAAGCTGTGCCATCTTAATACTTCTACGTTGTATTCGCAACTGCGGAGCCTTCGTCATTAAGCTGCAAGGCCAAAAAGGTAACGCCGTCACTTGCAGCACTGGGGAACAGGGTTGATGCCTGAGGCCCACACCACTTTAATCCCGAGTCAAAGCCAAAAGCAGTGTCTGTTTTCTCTCATAAGGTACGACAGTACTCATGCTGCAACACTTCAAGTCCATTCTAGGCGTATCAAACATGTGAATTGTCTAATCCTTATCAATTCTTCAGACCAGCAGCTCTTCAGGCCCCTGTTCTGTTGTGAGACAACCAACCAATCATCTCACGTTCCCACACCGGAAAAAGTATTTACCCTGCCGAATCTCCGACCCACTTCCTTCTTCCTCAACAAAGGCGGTGAGCACCAAAATAAACTCCAGGCTTGTCTAGGCAGGTGCGTGCACGTGATTACGTGAGGTTTCATAGTAGCTTAGAGAAGCTTCGACTGAGGCTCACATTATGGAGCAATCAGCCCAAAATCCTATGCAGGGGTTATCTCATGGAAATTCTGCACTGTCTGCAGATTACTGGAGCACGCTTGATCCCGCCTATCCCGATCCTGAGCAGCAGCTTCAGCAATCATCTCAACCCCAACATCAACCTCAACAGCAACACGAGTCTGCATCGCAACAAACACCTCTTGGCATCGGATGGGACCATCCTGTTTTTCAACAGCAACAGAGAGAGCTTGCCCCACGACCGGAGCCAAACCATGGCATCTACTCGTCAGTGCATCAGCCTTGGCAGCAAACAAATCCTCTACAACAGCCACCGCAACGAGGATATGGAGCTTCGCCCCAGTATCAGATACATCCACAAGCTGCCCATTTTCAGCAAGGACAGATGTCCTTTGATACTCGTACCCTGAGTGCCTCCGAATCATCGGCATTTCCGTCATTTTCCTACCAGCCAAATTACTTCCATCCACAACACCCACACATCTCAGTGCCCGACACTTTCCCTGAAGCATCTACGCAACAGAGGATACAGCCAAGGCCACAGCAACAACCCCAGTCATTGATTTCTTCATACCCTTTGCCTCAAGGCTACTCCTCAGAAATGCTGGTAAGTCGACCCGAACTGCCCTTCATGGTGACCCTGGCTCTAACTCTAAACAGCAAAACACAATTGATTTGACCAACGATTACCCTGACTCAGACCCAAATGTCACTATTAACCCCCAGTTCCTTAATTCCACTCCACAAGCATTCAACCAACAGCAGTCTTCATTGGCAAACAATTTTCTTCAGGGAATTCCTGCAGACTTCCAACGACAAGGGAGTGAACAGTAAGTTATCACTTTGATATGTGTTTGTTCAAAATACATTAGCTGATTTTCTGAAGGGCCAGACTTTTCAATTACTACCAGCATGATCTTTCAGTTCAGTCGCAAATGACACCAACTGGCAGCCAGGTGTTCCCCACTAGAGGTATGTCCAGACCAGTTGAAACCATTGCACTGGAATCAACACTGACTTTCCTAGGATTACCAGGACCGCAAGTTGTAATCACCAATAAGAAGGGGGCTTATAACAAGCAGCAAGCGAAGACAACATCTGCACATGGCCAAACGCGAGCTGTGTCTAAGTCAGATAGTGAAAGCTCGGATGAATCTGATCTTGAGATTGAAGCACCTGACGAGCCGTCCCCAATCCCTACGATCCGCCCGACTGAGCCCGAGGCTGCAGCACAATACGATACCCTCCAAGCTGTGTGGTCGCCACGGAACAAATGGCCTGGTCCCGATAAGGTCAAGAGTGCGCTTGTAGCCTACAAAGAGCTTGTCAAATCATTGAGAGATGCATGGAAGGAACAAGTTCAGGCCATGAAACTAGCCGAAAATCAAGAGGACAACCAGAAAGCAACAAAGCTCAAAGAAAAGGTCATTTCGCAACGTCGCACTATGGATAAAATTGCGACCACAACACTTGAAATGGGCCATCCTAATATTGTTGAGAAGTACGTATCCCATTCCCCTCCTAACTCCTATATCTTCCCTCCCTTTCATCTGGCTATGATGGTCAAATCCTGAAGCTATTTGGAACACCTATAAATACTCTTGGAAGCACTGCATATGACAACACTGTCACGGGCTAGATTAAAGGGCCGTCACCCATTCGCCGGTGGCAAGGCTTGATTATACATGAGTGTCCTGGACACATACATAAGAATGCTAGATGGGGCAAAAGAGTCCCAATCATATTGAGTTCCTGATATTCCCTAAGGAATCTATCTGCGAACCTCATTGAAGTGGAATCGCTCCTATCTAGAAATTGGCTCAAACCTGCAGCTTTGCGTGGCAAAAACTTGAAACCTTGACAAAATTGAGTTCAAATGACTGATTGTTAATCTCATGTAGGCTGGGAGAGCATCCTATGGTTGTGGCAGCTCTATATTCCTTCTTGGTCGATCGTTTCCAGGCAGCAGACTTTGCTGGGACTCTGACTATTAATTTGCTTGAGGTTAGTTTGACGTTATTAACCTTTTTTTGTGGAAGAAATCAACTAACGTGGCATAAGCTCTTCTCGCGTTTCTCAACATTGACAGAAGACCTGATGCAAAAGACCAATCTTTCCAAATTGCTGCCAAAATTCCTTAAAAAAGGTGGCCCGCAGGTTAAGGACCTTACACAAAAGATCCTGGATAATGCTGCTGCCTCTACAAAGCGTAAACAGGAGAGTGAAAAGCCTGTCAAGGAAGAGTCGCATCCAAAGGGCCTTTCAGCAGACCAGACCAAGGGAGACGTTGGAGTGAAGCGACCCCGCGAGGCGGATAGCAATCTACAACCTGGCGCAAAACGAATGGCAGTCAATAACAACTTGAAGGATGCGAATAAACTTGCACCCGCAGGCAATGGACCAGCCAAGGGAGCACAGAGTAGTAAGCCAACTGGCGCCGCAGTCCTGCGCCCTAAACCCAATATCGTGGCTCCCAAGCCAACAAGTCTCTTTGGCACTTTAAGCTCCGCGTCAAAGAGACCCGGGACCACAAATGCGGATAGGGCTGCTGCCGCCGCCGCAGCGAAGCCAACGTATGTGCCCACGAAGAGAGTGTTTCCAAAATCCATCCGTGTTAACCCTTCAAATAGTGCTGCTCCCGAAAAGGAAAAGATAGCAGCCCCGAAACCAGCTTTCTCCTTTGGTGATATTATGGCCGACTTGAACAAACCAAAGCAGGCACCAACCCCCAAGCCTGCCGAAGACCAGCCCCCGGAGACCGAAGCTGAGCGCACGAAGAGGTTGCGTAAAGAAGAGCGCCGTAAACTTCGCGTGACCTGGAAGCCGGATGATGCTCTTACTGAAGTTAGACTATTCACCCACGATCCAGATGAAGAATTAGGTCCCGGCGATGGGTCATTGCGTTCACGGGGAGACGTCAAAGGTGAAGGTAGTGTTCTGAAGCTCCACAAAGACATGGACGAACTGGAAGAAGAGGACCTCGGTGGTATTCGCGAGACCGTATTTCAAGATGGTTATACTCTTTCGAGTAGGTTTTTCTTCCACACTATGCCTCAAATTATTACTGACCATTGTAGTGGTCGATTTCGATTTCGATGAATCAAAAGACGGCAGTTTCGTCAAACGCGGTGGCGCCCAGCTGCCAACGAGTCCCGAGAGAGAGGCTCAGGAGCATCGGGAATCTACTACCCTTATGGTATTCTACACTTCTCCTGCCGACATGCCTGACACACCCAAGGAGCCACCAACTCCTGACCCCGACGATATCGTCACCGAGGTTTTGCCTTTCGGAGAGTTGCCCGACATGGTCAAGGTATGCTATACTTCTAATAGCAGCAAAACTTAATACTGACAAAGATACCATAGGTCCGCCAGGAACGTTATTACTCCTACATGAACCCCAAGCCTGCGGCGCCCCAACAAAGCCAACAACCGCAGCAACCTACTCCCGGAGACAGTGGATTTGACATTTCCAATTTGCTCAAAATCATACAGGGTGTGCCTGGACAGGCGCAGCCAATCCCACCGCCGCAGGCAACTCAACCCGGGGGCATGCCGGATCTCGAAAGGACCATCAACATGTTCCGTCAGCAACAACCTCAATCTCAAATCACACCGGCTGCACCAATACACACACCTCAACCTCAAGGCCTTGACTTCAACGCGATCTTGAATGTTATGAAACAGATGCAGGCGCCGGCTGCATACTCCCAGCCTCAGCAATCACAATCAGCCATGGCACCCAACCTCGGCGCGATGTTCGCACAACTCGGTGGGCAGAACCAACAAGCTGGTGCTTTTCCATTCCAACAGCAAGGTCATGACTATGAAGACCCAGAGCGCAAGCGAGGCCGCGAGGGCGGTTATTATGACGACCAGTCTAACTCCGACTCGTGGAGCCGCTCGAAACGGACCAGAGTTGGCGCCAATGAGGCCAAGCCTGTAAGTACACTGTGGATTCAGCATTAAATGATAAACAATTGGCTAACTCTTTTGAAATAGTATAAGGTGGGACTAGTTGCTTGCAGATTCTGGGCCGAGGGTAAGTGTCGCAAAGGCGACAACTGCACTTTCCGGCACGATCCTCTCTAAATTCAGACATGTATCGCCTACATGCTTCCTTTCCCACTGATACCCTTGTACTGCTGTTCCATACATTGGTGCAACCTTCCTTTCTCCCATTTATGCATTACCACATTGGTTCATTGTTTCTTCTCTATCTTGTAATGGGTCATGGACATGCATTTTACAACTAGAATTCTCTGGTTGGCGTTCATCGCACGGGTGCGTTTCATGGTCTGGGAGGTCAGCACATATCGATTCGTCCTCTAATTTTCAAAATTCTTTGCATGCCCCCCTGGGTTCAGGCGTTTTCTTTTCCTTTCAATCTGTTTCGCCTTTGTTTCTCGCTTTGCAGATGCATTTAGCGAAAGGGCCCATATCTGGGATATTATGGCGCATGGATTGAGGACGGTCACAGAAATGTACAATTAGGAAATCTCTATTTTTTTCCACTGTCAATTATTATCTTCAACTCAATGATCTCTTTCACCCTTTCATCTCTTAACAGTAGCGGAACGTCGGACCAATGATAGACGTCCCTGATTCCCATAACACGCAAATCGTCTCAGTTGTGGTGGTTCTCGTTTCCACAGTCCTCACGGTCCACAGAGTTGGCCGTGAAGACTCCCGAATATGGGAATGAATTCGAAGTCATTGGGGCCACGAAGTTCAAGATAGAAGCTACTGGGTTAGCTCAAGACTCAAGGCCACCATATCTATCTACCGCGAGGAGTGTATGGATTGGCCCGAGTTAGAGGAACAGAAACCCCTCACTGTGCATGTAGGCAATGAAAAGAAGATCGGTAAACGATGGAATAGACCGATAGGCCTGTCCGACTTGGAATCTACTCCGACTCAAAAAAGAAGGAAGCCCAAAGCTCGGCAGGACTTATTCGCTTGGCTAGATTAAACGACGGAGGAAGACGGCGTGCTGACGGCTTGGGGGCTCAAAACACATAGCCGGGAATGGAAAAATGCATATTTAGAGAAAAAATAAAGTACACACCACAGGAGATTGGGGCCGATAGCTTTGGAATCCGGGCATTGATGGGATGTGAGAAAGAACTTGGGGGGGGAAGTCAACATCCTTTACCGCCCTTCTCTTCTGACTATCAAAGACACAACTTTGAATGAATTTGTTCACTAAAGCTATTATCAATAAACGTCCATAATTTGATACATAAGTAGTATCATTTATAGGTCTTGTGTCGTGATAAGCACCAAGCCAATCGCTTGATCTGCCAAAATCCACCAATATGGCATCCAACCCAGATGCCGACTTTGTTATGTGCAACCACCTCATTGTTGTCTGCTGCCATGCAATTTACACCGGAGGCTCGCATCTTGGAGCCTCGGAGGACGAATGGTTAGTGGTTCGGAATAAGCTCTTTATACAGAAGACAGCATCTGATGCACTGAGTAGGCTGATTGAGCCCTTCCAAAAGGGAGAAACGCCCACATTCATCAATCACATCAAAGCCGGATTAAAAGCTTTAGCAGAAGACTCCCATGGATTGCTTGTGTTTTCTGGGTAAGGCTCTTTCACCCTATCACTTTCAATTTCTTTTGTTGATCCATTTCACCATCGCAGAGGGCCTACCAAGAAGCCTAGAACTGAACTCAGTGAAGGTCAATCTTACCTTGTATGTCGCCCAAATTCTCCACAGCTGACCACTCAGCGAGCTGATGTATAACAACATCCAGAACCTGGCCAGAGATAACGACTACTTCCAAGACGTGCCCACTATCTCCACAATTGACCCATCAAGAGCCATCGCAGAAACCAACGCGACAGATTCATACCAAAACCTATTGTTCTCTCTAATTCAGTTCCGGATATACACGGGCGTTTATCCACAGAGAGTCACAGTTGTGACGCATGAGTTTAAACGCGCTCGATTCATGCAATGCCACTTTCCAGCTGTGGGACTCATCCCTATTAGCCCAGAACAAGAAGACTATGCACATAAAGTTGATGTGATAGGTATCAATCCACCAGAGGAAATTACACCAGCAGAGACCTTGACTCGAGGCGAGGCTATGAATGGGATTGGGCTTTGGAGAGAATATCTTTACGGAGTGAACCCGGATCTGGTAGGTAAAAGGCAGAGACGAGGCTGGTCCCCTGGAATGGAAAACGATGTGTTCTTCCATCTGGGGCTGGAAAATGTGGTGTTACATTTACTCCGCTATGATGGGGGTGATCATTGCAATAAGTGGTTCCCGAAGCGAGAGAGTTTGCCTTGGTCTTATACTAGACATGATACAACCAAGGGGCCTTGATTTTGAGTAAGAACAAATATCAAGACTTCTGATATGATAAGTGGAAGAAGTCCCTGATCCTTCCCCGAAACGCCAATCCATAGTATCCTTCGTATTTGATCATAATGTGCCAACGAGAGCTTAATCCGCCAGCCGGTAGCTGACCAGAGTACCAACTCGGTGATTGTTTGTGCTGAAGCTCCTCAGTTGGACCTTCTCTGCGTTCTTAATTTCCTTGGCATCACTGTCTCCCCATTCCACGGGCACGTCTGAATCGGCGTCGGCATAGACAAGTACATTGAAGGTGCAGTCACCATCAAGAACGGGGAGGAAGGTGACAGAGGCGGTAATTTGGCGGAAGATGGCTTGAATCTCCTCCTGGATTTGCTTTTCTGTCTTCTCAACAGGTACGGCGGGTTTTGCATCTCTTCAAGACACAAATATGTTGGATTAGTGGGATGGTCAATATAAGCTCGCAGGGAACAAACTTACCCCGGTGTACTGTTCTCTTTGTCGCCGGCTTTCTGTGAGCTCTTGCTCTTGGATTGCTTGCCAAAGACTTCGACCTATTCCATCACGTTGTAGTTAGCCACGGACTCGGATGGGAGGGTGTCGAATGCATACGTCGAATTGCCATCTCTCCACATGTTCACCGGTCTCCTTGCTCGTGATAACTACCACAAGCTTCGAGATCTTTCCTCCCTGCATCCATTCCTTCAACTGCGACATGATCTTCTTGATGTAGGCTTTGACCTGGTCGTCGGCCGAAACTGCTATGAGGTTAGGATTGTTGACGTCGATTAAGCAGAGCATAGTTCACGAACCCAGCATATTCAGGCCATATTTTTTGATCCTTTTTAGATTAGCTTGCTGTACTGTAGTGGGAAAAGTTCAGAGTGCATACTTACGTTGTGAAATCCTCGGGAGGATAGACTCCTCGTTGGAAGCTGAGCACCCGATGCGATCAGCCAGTGTCTTGGACTGAGTATGACTGACAACTTACAGGATTGAATTTATCGAGTATTCAAACTGAGATTGTCAGTACTCAAAACTCCATTGACGCAACTAAAAGGGCGACTCACGAATTCGGAGACAAGCTTGGCCGATCCTGTTATCTTGTAAGCTTCATACAACCGCCATAAGTTGACAATGGGTGTGAACCTTTGATCGACAGTTTGTGCACCTTTGACTTTTCCTTGATTTCCGGCATGATGAGCTTGTAGACAGATGAGACTTTGAAGGTGAAGGAAAGGTAGAGCTTTGTTTATGTCGAGTGGTCACCGCAGCAATAAACAGTCACCGCCCGCGCGTCCGTTTTTTTCTCCGCAAATCGTGACGAGACCACCAGCACTGAAGCGCTGATCGATTGCCCCGCGGATACACTTTGATTCGACGCTTGCATACCATCAGCCCCTCCTATGCCACCGCAGAAGTCCCAATGCGAGGATGTCTGCAGTTAGGCCGATGGCTGAGCGCAGCGCCGAGATGCCAGGCTGCGAGCCTCCGACCCCCAACTGTCTTTTCTTCATATAGTTATAAAAGGAGTTTCTCTACTACAACGATTTACTATGCACGATCGAAAACCACGCCCATAAAACTGGATGTCAGCCTCGAGAAGAGAATCGCCGCGATCCCAATCGAACGTTTTCGCAATTTCTGCATCGTTGCACACGTTGATCACGGCAAGAGCACGCTTTCCGACCGATTGCTCGAATTGACAGGTACAATTGAAGCGGGCACGAACAAGCAAGTTTTGGATAAACTCGACGTCGAGCGAGAGCGAGGAATTACGGTCAAAGCACAGACTTGTACTATGATCTATAACTACAAAGGCGAGGATTATTTGTTACATTTGGTCGATACACCTGGCCATGTGGACTTCCGCGCTGAAGTGTCACGGAGTTATGCCAGTTGCGGCGGAGCTATTCTCTTGGTTGACGCCAGTCAGGGTGTGCAGGCGCAGACAGTCGCCAATTTCTTCTTGGCCTTTGCCCAAGGCCTAGAATTGATTCCCATTCTCAACAAGGTTGATCTCCCCTCATCGGACCCAGAGCGGGCTCTGGAGCAGATAAGAAACACATTCGAGATTGATACAGAGAACGCTGTGATGGTCTCGGCAAAGACTGGATTGAATGTTCCGGCTGTGCTACCAACAGTGGTAGAGAAGATCCCTGCGTAGGTTTAACCAGCTGCCTCCCAAGGTGCTATTTTTTGCTGACTGTATGCTAGACCTATAGGCGATTCCAAGAAACCACTTCGTATGCTCCTCGTGGATTCCTGGTATGACTCCTACAAGGGCGTGATCCTGTTGGTCCGTGTTTTCGATGGTGAAGTGCGTGCAGGTCAGCAGCTTATATCCTTCGTTACCGGTCTCAAATATTTTGTCGGTGAAGTTGGCATCATGTATCCGACCGAGACCGCTCAAACCGTTCTTCGTGCAGGTCAGGTTGGGTACATCTACTTCAACCCTGGCATGAAGCGGAGTAAGGAGGCCAAAATTGGCGATACCTTCACAAGAGTCGGTTATGAAAAGATCGTCGAGCCTTTGCCTGGATTCGAAGAGCCCAAATCGATGGTCTTCGTGGCTGTATACCCAGTGAATGCGGATCTCTTCGAGCACCTGGAGGACAGCATCAACCAGCTAGTTCTAAACGATCGAAGCATCACGGTACAGAAAGAGTCTTCCGAGGCCCTAGGCGCCGGTTTCCGTATGGGCTTCTTGGGAACCCTCCACTGCTCCGTGTTTGAAGACCGTCTACGACAGGAGCATGGCGCCAGTATCATCATCACACCACCCTCCGTCCCAGTTAAAGTTGTGTGGAAAGATGGCACCGAAGAGATTATCACAAATCCCGCCAAATTTCCCGATGATGATAGCGTACGGCTCAAAGTTGCCGAGGTTCAAGAGCCATATGTTTTGGTCACTCTGACATTCCCAGAAGAATACCTGGGAAAGGTGATTGAGCTCTGCGAGGCCAACCGTGGTGAGCAACAAAGTATTGAATACTTCACAGCGACTCAGGTCATTATGAAGTACGAGTTGCCTCTGGCCCATTTGGTTGATGATTTCTTTGGAAAATTGAAAGGAGGTACCAAAGGCTATGCCAGCCTGGACTATGAAGAATCTGCATGGCGAGCCGGCAACATTGTCAGGCTACAACTCTTGGTCAACAGGGAGCCAGTGGATGCAGTGACGCGAATTATGCACTCGAGCCAGGTAAGCCGACAAGGCAGAATTTGGGTAACCAAGTTCAAGGAGCATGTTGACCGGCAACTTTTCGAGATCATCATCCAGGCTGCTGTCGGTAAGAAAATCATTGCTCGTGAGACTATCAAGCCTTACCGCAAAGATGTGCTGGCAAAATTGCACGCTAGTGATGTAAGTCGGCGACGAAAGCTGCTCGAGAAGCAGAAAGAGGGCCGCAAGAGGTTACGAGCTGTTGGAAATGTGGTGATTGAGCACAAAGCTTTCCAGGCATTCTTGGCGAAATAAGCATGTAAATTAGCAACCAAATACACTGTATAACATCATTTCTGAAGATCTTTTCCTATAGAGACATCTACATAAACCCGTAAACCGCTCGTGCCAGCGGTGAGAGCTTCACCGGCAGAAAAAAAGTTCATGTCAAACCCCGCCATACAACTTCTTCCTCTGATCATTCTCAGTTCACTTCATTGTGTCTAAACACCCTCGCTGAAGATCCGTGGCTTCCAATTGTGAATTTACTATATAATACCGGAGTTCATTGATCTTCAAGCCTGAAATCCGCCTTTGCCGATCACATCGCCTTGAGTCACCCTGCCATGCTCCGCATTTGACAACGGCCATGCAGCCTCCAGAGGGTGCGCAGGTAGACCTGGGCAAGGCCCAGGTTATTGACAGTGTTCCCAAAGTGATTAAAGAACTGAAGTTTGGTGTCTTGTACGCAGTTTACTCACATGTGCTTGTCACAAGCGTTTGTCGCAGACTTGATCGCTAATGAAGATTTTTGTTTCCAGAACCAACGATGACATTGTCGGCCAAGCAGTGGTGGAAGTTTCCGACCGAAAATTTTTCGACTTGGATCAAACCCGAACGGTCGTTGCGAATGGACCTCTCGACCAGCGCATGGGTATCTCGAACAAAACCGATGCTTGCGCAACATGTGGAAACAACCTCAAAGACTGCAATGGTCACTTCGGCCATGTGAGACTGATCTTGCCATCTTTCCACGTCGGTTATTTCAAGCGCGTCATTTCGATCCTACAGGAAATTTGCAAAGAATGTTCAAATATCCTGCTCCCCGAGGCGGAGCGCCGTTCCTATCTTCGGGAGATGCGCCGACCGGGCCTTGATAACCTACGCCGAATGCAGATCGCAAAGCGCATCAACGAACGGTGTCGGAAAACCCGTGAATGTACATACTGCGGAGCGATCAACGGTGTCGTGAAGAAGACCGGAACAAGTGCTCTGAAGATTACCCACGACAAATTCCGTGCATTCAATGTCTCGGTTTCCGTCAAAAAGCAAGCACCAATTAGCAAGGATGTCTTTGATAACTCTTTCCTCGAGGCAAGAGGCACAAACCCGGAGGTCGAAAAACACTTCAAAAAGGCGCAGGATGACATGAACCCCCTTCGCGTTCTTAAGCTATTCAAGAAAATGTCCGACTCTGACTGTGAATTGATTGGTATGAATCCAAAGGAGGCTCGTCCGGAGATGTTCCTGTGGCAGTTTATTCCAGCTCCACCGGTTTGCATTCGACCTTCAGTGGGACAAGATGGTGCATCTACAGAAGATGACCTGACCGCCAAGCTAGGTGACATTGTGCAGAGCAATATCAATCTTAAGAATGCTCTGCTTAAGGGCGCACCAGTTCAGACAATCATGGAGTGCTGGGACTATATGCAGCTTCAGATTGCTGTCTACATCAACAGCGATGTGCCTGGACTCAACAAAGCCGATCTTGGAAAACCAATCCGAGGCTTCGTCCAACGCCTGAAGGGAAAGCAAGGTCGTTTCCGTGGAAATCTGTCAGGAAAACGTGTTGATTTCTCTGGGCGAACTGTCATTTCACCCGATCCAAATTTGCGAGTTGATGAGGTCGCTGTTCCGGAGCTGGTGGCAAAGAACATGACTTATCCTGAAGTAGTGACCAGATACAACAAGGAAAAATTGCAGCAACGGATTTGCAATGGTAGCAACAAATGGCCCGGAGCGAACTTGATCGTCAAAAAAGGAACTGGATTCAGACAGATGTTGAAGTACAGTAATACTCAGCGGATGGCTGATGCGCTGCAAGAAGGCGATCTGGTTGAGCGTCATCTCGAAGATGGCGATATTGTGCTGTTCAATCGACAACCTTCCCTCCACAAGCTGAGTATTCTATCTCATTTTGCCAAAATTCGACCCCATAGGACTTTCCGATTGAACGAGTGTGTCTGCAACCCTTACAACGCCGATTTCGACGGAGATGAGATGAACCTTCACGTACCGCAGACGGAAGAAGCCCGAGCAGAAGCGATGGAGCTAATGGGCGTGAAGAACAACTTGGCCACACCCAAAAACGGAGAGCCCATCATTTCTGCCATCCAGGATTTCATTAGTGCCGCCTACGTGTTGAGCAGCAAAGACAACTTCTTTGATCGTGCCTCCTTCACGCAAATCTGTCTCTATATGCTTGGCCCTGAAACGAGATTCGATCTCCCACCACCATCAGTTCTGAAGCCCCAGATGATGTGGACTGGCAAACAAGTCTTTAACATTCTGATGCGCCCCAACTCATCCGACCCCGTTATGGTTAACCTAGACGCTGCATGCCGTGAGTTCAAGATGCCCAAGGATGGTCGTCCCAAGGACTTAGACCCCAATGATGGCTGGTTAGTCATCCGCAACTCGGAGGTCATGTGTGGTGTGATGGACAAGTCCACGATTGGTTCTGGAAAGAAAGACAACGTTTTCTACATTATGCTCAGAGATTTTGGCCCACCGGCAGCAGCCGAGGGCATGAATCGTTTGTCAAAACTGTCCGCCCGATGGTTCACCAACATCGGCTTTTCAATTGGTATTGGAGATGTCTACCCTAGTGCGGGCCTAGTTCAGTCGAAAAACGATCTTGTTGAGGCAGCGTACTCGCAGTGTGACGCAGTCATTGCTAAGTACAAGGCGGGTACTCTGGAGAAGTATCCTGGGTGTGACGAATTGCAAACCATGGAGAACCAGATCTCCGGTATTCTCAGTAAGGTCCGTCAACAAGCTGGTGACGAATGTATTATGCAGCTGAGCAAGTACAACTCGCCCCTGATCATGGCCACTTCTGGATCCAAGGGTTCTAGTATCAACGTGTCCCAGATGGTTGCCCTTGTCGGTCAACAAATTATCGGTGGTCAGCGTGTGCAGGACGGTTTCCAGGATCGTACTCTGCCGCATTTCCCAAAGAATGCACGACAGCCTCCGTCCAAGGGTTTCGTTCGCAACAGTTTCTTCTCCGGGCTGGAGCCCCCAGAGTTCATTTTCCACGCCATGTCCGGTCGTGAAGGTCTGGTCGATACAGCTGTCAAGACTGCCGAGACTGGTTACATGTCTCGTCGTCTGATGAAATCACTCGAAGATTTGTCATCGATGTACGATGACACGGTCCGTAACTCGTCTGCTGCTATCGTTCAGTTCCAGTATGGTGACGATAAGCTGGATCCCGTGGATATGGAGGGCAAAGCCAAACCCGTCCACTTCGATCGAACATTCATTCACTCGGAATCTACTACATACAACAATGACGAGCGAAGCTTGTTGCCGATGGAAATGATGGAAGTCTGCGAACAGATGCTTTCAAAGGAACGTGCGAAGCTAAACCGCAAGGACTTACTCGGCAATGACCTGGCATATATGGACCGCAGCGATCACGGTATCGATCAGTTCGAAAGTGCCCGTGACTTCCTTGATTCAATTCAGGAGTACGTGCAAAAGCGAGCCGACAAATTGATCTCTCGGGGTGGCGATATCGACCCGTCCGACCAGCGGAGCCGCAAGGGCTTGGATCACACAGGCAAACTGACAGATACCACACTGAGGGCTTTCATCACTGCTTGTCTGTTGAAATACAAAAGAGCCCAAGTCGAGCCCGGCCACGCTGTGGGTGCCGTTGGTGCCCAGTCCATTGGTGAGCCCGGAACGCAAATGACACTGAAAACTTTCCATTTCGCCGGTGTCGCCGGAATGAGTATCACGCAGGGTGTACCTCGTATCAAGGAAATTATCAACGCCTCAAAATTGATCAGTACTCCCGTCGTGGCTTGCGAACTGGTCAACAAAGAAAGCACTATCGCGGCTCGTATTGTGAAAGGACGTATTGAAAAGACCTTCCTTAGCGACGTCATCCGCTCCATCACGGAGGTTTGGTCCCCCGATGATGCTTACTTGAAGGTTGTTCTGAACTGGAAGACTATCGAGGATCTGGCGCTGGAGATCACGACGCCGCAGATCGTTGAAGCGATCAAGACCAATAAGCGCTTTAAGGGCAGCGATCTCAAATTCTCGTGCAAGCAAGCCTCCATCAAGGTCCACATGGATCTCGATCCGGCCAGCAAGGCGGGTCTTTCCAAGACGGAGATTGCCGCCACCAGCGTTGATCCTTTCCTCCGCTTGAAGCATTTGAAGCGCATCCTTCCCAACATCCAAATCCTGGGTCACCCACGTGCCACCCGCGCTATTATTCGCACGGACGAGACCTCGACTACGAATACTTTGCTCGTGGAAGGCTACGGATTGAGTGAGTGTATGACTACAATGGGTGTGGACGGTCTCCACACCAGGACCAACAACATTATGGAGGCTCGAGATGTTCTGGGCATTGAAGCCGCTCGAAGCACAATCGTTGTCGAAATCAGTGAAGTCATGAAGGACATGGACATTGATCCTCGTCACATGCAGCTTCTGGCCGACGTGATGACCTACAAAGGTGAAGTACTCGGTATTACGCGTTTCGGTCTGGCTAAGATGCGTGACTCGGTGCTTCAGCTTGCTTCGTTTGAGAAGACTGCTGATCACCTTTTCGACGCTGGTGGTCTCGGTCGCACCGATCTCATTGAGGGTGTGTCGGAATGTATCATCATGGGCAAGACGGTGTCACTGGGTACAGGTGCTATGGAGGTTGTGCGTAAGCTGAACTTCTACCAAGGCCAGATTGGCCCACGAAAGACGGTCTTTGAAGATGCTTGGACTGAACATTGTGAGGCACCTTTGACAAGAAGACCTAAGAGGAAGGTCTGATAAAGTGACTGTGACTCTGTGACACTGTGCATTAATTTCGGCGTTAAGAATTTGTGCCTTGTGGACAAGGCTTGTACATGTACTTACCTGAGCGGGTGAATTTCATTGACGATATGATCAATAGTTTTTTCTTTCATTTTGACGTTATTTTTATGTTCTCCTTATGTTCTCTTTTGACTCTTTACATTGTTCACAGGGTCAGAGGGTGGATTATTAGGGCTATTCAGAACAAAAGTCCAATACTTTCCCATATACAATCACCCCAATCCACCAAAATCCAAGGTTTGAGCCTATCACAATATTAAAAGCAAAACTTGGGGTGTGTACGGACGTGAAGCTAATTTCCAACACGACTGTAGAAAGATCTAGGGACAAGCTTCTCTTCAGGTTATATTCAAATATTCAACCTTCTTACACAAAGTACAAGAAGTCCACAACATCCCCCGACGGAATGTCTCGGATTCTCACCTGCCTCTAGGTACTCGCATACCTAAAGACCAAATCTTTCCACAGATATCGCAAACATTTTCATCTTTCCCAACAGCTGCAGCCAACCGAAAACAGACATTCCAGAAATACGAGGTTCAAGGGCCCTTTTGGATCAGAGAAAGGGCCGGGGAGCTCTTTATTGAGAGCCAAGAAAACAAAATCCAAAAAAAAAACCCCCAAGGCGTCAAATCACCCAAAGAGAAAACACCCATGTCCGGAATGACCAGGGAGTGAAACGTCCTCCAATCAGCATCGTGAAACCCCTGAGGCAGCCATGAGTGTTAGCCTTTGGCCATCACATCGCCTCGACATTTCTTTGTTACGCATTGCCATATCTGGCCACGCCACATCCGTAAGCACTCGGTGGGTTGGGTGTTTCTTTGTTTCCTAGTGGGCAGTGACCGTCTCTTTCTCTCGAGGGTATTGATTTCTAACTGAATATCCGTGGGTCGCACTTAATCTTTTACATCTCCCCTCATCTAACTCCCCGGCCTCCCCGAAAACAACCCGGATTTGCACTGTGGATGATCATGGAGTTTGGCAACCCAAAAATTCCTAGGAGGCGTGAGATCCGAACCCGAGCTCCGACAGCCTGTCAGACGTGTCGGCTACGCAAGACTCGATGTGACAATGCCAGGCCGACCTGTAGCTACTGCGCCGTGCAGCGGATGGAGTGCAACTATCCCGAAACATCACCACAGCAGAACCAGTAAGATATCCTCATTGTCCACGGGTATGAAGTGGGGAAAACACACTAAGCATTGACGTGGTTCATAGAGTTGGGTTTGACCCTGGGAACACAGTGAACAATGAGGTGCTCCAACGACTGAATCATATCGCCGGCTTACTGGAGGACTTCAAACCCGAAGGCTCCACCAGCTCGACTCGCTCACTCAAAGAAGGATTCTTTGAGATGGCCATGCGGAACCCTAGCCCCGTAGCTGATTCTTTGCCGGGGAGCAACGCACCTAGCACCAGCACCGGCAGTGTCGATGATCGGGGAGCCGATAATGATCCCCGAATCCTTTACATGGCTAGCTCCGGTGAGAACATGCTCCGATGGCCTGTCTTCAACAAGGTTATCACCGAAGCCGAAAAGCATATCCGATCCTTCCTACTCGACTCAATAGATAACCCTCCCCGCAGTATGCAGGCACCCCGACAGGTGGGGATCGGAAGCTTTGTCGATGAGATCCCTAGACTTTGCAAAAGGTACTTCCTACTATGCCACCGAAGAAACCCGATAGTCGATCTAGACAGTCTAGACCGTTATGCCAAGGAGGTCACCGTCCAGGGTCTTGGATGGGATGGACCCTCGTGTCAAGTGGTATGTCAGCTCCTTTCTGGGAAGTTCCACTTGAACTAAACCATGTCTCTGTAGTTGCTAGCGTGCGCATTAGCTTCGTGCACATCTTCGATGTTTGTTCCGCTGGCGGACGAAATGCCAGCGAATCTCGATGGACTCCATGCTCCACCCATGTCAGACGCCAATCTCGATCTGGCTGAGACATATTTCCACGCGGCGAAGCAGAGATTTGGCTTCTTGCACACGTCCCCAACAGATATCCAGTGCTTTCTTCTTGCTGGAAGCTACCATAGACATGCCATCCGTCCTCTACAAGCTTGGTTCTGCTATCAGCAGGCATCTTGCAGATTAGAAGTTCGTTTGCGGTCGCTGTGTAGAGAGCAGTGGACTGCTGATGACAACTACCATAACCTGGAGTCGAGACTGTATTGGTCCTGTATCCAAGCGGAACAGTAGGTTCTTTTCACTGGGTTTTTTTTTATATTTCCATCATACTAAGTATTGTCGATAGTGAGATGCAGAGCGAGCTCCCCCTCTGGAGCAGTGGTCTTGAAAGCCTAGGTTATTCAGACCCGTTCCCCAAATTCTCTCGCCGGTCTCCTTCATCGTATGACCAGATGGATGAAGACCAAGATTTCTCAATCAGGCCAGGCTTGGAACTGGATGGCACCGAAGAAGAAAAAGGCTGGAAATTCTACATCGGGTCTATCTGTAACCGCCGGACCACTAATGACATAGTGTCTGACATGTGGCGTCAAGGCGAAAAAGGCTGGACTAAAGATATCCCCGATCTTCTCAGAAAAACAATGGAGGCGGAGCGTGTTGTAACATCATGGTACGAGCCACAAGCCCCAAAGTCCCCAAATCGCCTGGCTAACTCTTCCAAAAGGTACCAAATCTCGCTAGCGGGGATCCAATCCGCGAAAGACAATCCAGACCTGAGGTTCTTTTTCCGCGGTCGGTACCACATGGCAATGGAAAGGATCTACCGACCAGCGTTCTACCTCGCGATGCACTTCCAGGGAATGCCAGCGTTCATCAAAAAGAATAACCAAATGTGGGCTGAAGTGTTCCACCTAGCGCAAAAGGCCATTGACAACTGCGTCGCAGTAATACCAAACTACTGGTATCAATTCCGACACGAGTGGATCTGGAACGTGGTGCGTGCCAGCTTCGCTTGTGCTGTACACATCCTCGGAGCTGTGTTATATCAGCTCGATGCATCTCGAGACCCTAGTACGTGGCAGGTGCAATTACCGGTGAATTGGACTGCTTTGGTGAGGCTGTCGATTCGTACGCTGAAGCATTGGTCGTCGGAGTCTACTGATCTAGAGGTTATGGCGTCGACTCTTGAGAGGATGTATCAGGGTACTTGTCGGTTGGCCAATGTGCGTCCTGAACTTCATCTGATTAATTGTTAATATGGAGATATTGCGAAAAGGAGATATACATATAAGGGGTGAACTCATGCGTCCACATAATTATGAGATACTATGCATTGATGATTTCGAAGTTATTTACAATTCTGCTTCTGTTTCTACTTCTTTTGATTACATCTATTAAGCCTCTATAGGATATTAAAATATTAAATCCAACTGTAAACATCTAAATAGTCCCAGCTGGTTATGCATCCAACTGGTTATACTCCGAAGATCCGCCCCACAACTTTTTCCTCCTTCACTTCAACACATCCCTTTCCACCTTCCAACCTCTCCTCTCCAACTCTCTCATAATGGAAGAATACAAACCCCCACCTCTCCCCTCCCCCTTCAATAATACCAATCCACCACCAATCCTCCTCACCCAAGGTGCCGAAGCTCACCTCTACAAAACAACCTCACTCAACCCCTCCATCCCCGCCGCGCTCAAGATCCGCCCATCAAAACCCTACCGCCACCCAATTCTCGACCGTCGACTCACCCGCCAACGGATAACCTCAGAAGCACGATGCCTGGCGAAACTCGTACGGGAGGGCGTAAGCGTTCCAGCCCTCCTAGCTCTGGACTGGGAGGGACACGGCGGCACAGAAGGCGGGTGGGGCGGCGCCTGGCTAATGATGGAGTGGATTGATGGGCCTGTTGTGCGGGTAGTTCTCGAGCAGTGGGAAGCATGGATGAAGCAGAACCAAGGCTTGCTGGATGCGTCACAGATCGAAAACGAAGAGGCGCGTGTGCGCGGCTTACTGAGGAAAATGGGCACTGCCATCGGTGTCCTGCACAAGGCTGGTGTTGTGCACGGAGATTTGACCACGAGTAACCTCATGCTACGTCCGTCCGCGGATGCAAGTGGTGCTGTTGATGGCGCTGGCTCGCCCTCTACGGAGGGGGATGTCGTGTTGATCGATTTTGGTCTTGCGTCGCAGAGCAACCAGGATGAGGACCGAGCAGTGGATTTATATGTGTTGGAGCGGGCTATTGGGAGCACACATCCGCGCTCGGAGCCTCTGTTCGATGCGCTAACTGCGGGTTACCGGGATAGCTACAAGGGAGCTCCTTCTGCGCTGAAGAGACTTGAGGATGTGCGCATGAGAGGGCGGAAGAGGAGTATGCTTGGTTAAGCCAGTCTCGTTTGATTTTAGGGATGGATGCAACCGTCCACACACCAGCTATGATCGATTTTAAAGCAAAAAAGAAACGCCACGCTTGTCACGACAAATATCCTTATTTATGATGCAAAGAAGAAGAAAAAGGCATTCATGACCGGTCCTTGAGACAGTTGCCGACATCAGCCGATGCAAAATACCCCTTGTTCTCGACTACTCCACGATCCTTGATGACTGCCGTGTACTTAACGACCCACTGCGGCTCGATATCTCCCTGGATGCCGTCGTTGGCCTCGGGAGACGAAGCCAAGACCCCCGCACCGCTCTTCTCCACGGGACCGAGCAGTTCACGCGTCGTGCCAACAGGAAGAATATCATGGCAATCGTTATGGGTGAGGAGTTGAATCTTCTCTTGTTTCGCATAGAGAATCAAATGTTTAGGAACGACACAGCAATCCTTAAGATTGATCTGATCGACCGATGGCTTGACCTTGGTATGCGGCAGGAAGCGGGCCAAGCGTTCGCTGCCGAACTCAGCGACTCCCAGCTGGGCGATCACGCCCTGCTCGTGCAGCGACTCCAGCACCT
This sequence comes from Penicillium italicum, assembly GCA_002116305.1. NCBI lineage: Eukaryota > Fungi > Ascomycota > Eurotiomycetes > Eurotiales > Aspergillaceae > Penicillium > Penicillium italicum. Next base: position 63,801 of record KZ108173.1, on the reverse strand, counting down.
GCCATGTTTGCACCAGGCTGTCGAAGTCATCCGGTTCACCGTTGCTTGTTTCGTTGTCTTCTTCTTCGCTGTCATCGTCTGCATCGAACAGAATCCCCGGGAATGAGACGATCAGCAGATCGATAGACTTGACATGTAATTCCTTCAATACCAGATCAATTGCCTCCCTGGTGTGTGCGCATCGTCTTGATACCGGGATTCCCGGTAGGTAGAATAGCTTCACTGTGATATCGTATTGGTCGCGCTCCTCTGACAGACCGGGCTGTGAGAAGTCGATCGCGGGAATATAGAGACCATCTTCGGTCTGTAGGGTCCATGAGGGCGGGTGCGATACGGCTGAGTGACCATTTGTGTCGGTGCCGTTGGCCGGTGGGGTTTCGATCTGTTGCGAGGCAAGGAAGTTCGACCGAAGCGAGTTGATTAGCTCAACGTTTGATTTCTGGGTCAGAGGCTGGCGAATGACGGATTGCCGTCCAGCTTGCATAATATTCCTGTGAGGGTTGAGTGACTTGATTCGAGGCGAATCGAATGACACCACTTACGAACTGGATAGAATCAACTTCATGATGGAAGAATGAGTAAGAACTTAAGAGATAGATATATTGAGATCTAAATCGTAAGTGGCAAGGAAGAAGAGATCGGAGTCTGAACGTTGACAGTTGACACTTGAAAGTCGCAAGTTCACCCCGCGTAGAGCCCCTCGGGCCTGACAAATCCAATGTTCCTTCTTCCTCCGGATTCCTTTACTCTATTCTACCCACTTCACTCTAACCTGCAACCATCTACCTCAATCTTCATCAACAGTCGGATCCCAGTCCGTGGGAGAATACTCTCCTGTATCAAGCAACTTCATATCCTCGGCCGCCAACTCAAAGTCAAAGACATCGGCATTCTCCCGAATGCGCTTCGGCGTAGTAGACTTGGGCAGAGGCACGAATCCCTAACATCAGACTATTAGCATCATTCTATATCCTATACTCTGCACCAAATTGACACTACTCACCATCTGCAAACTCCACCGAATCAAAACCTGCGGCGGTGTCTTCCCATACTTCTTGCCAATAGACAACAACACAGGCTCCGTCAACCGAGTCCCATGTGCAAGAGGCGAGTACGCCTCAACAACAATATTCCTCGTCTGCAGCCACTCCACGATATCCGAATGATCCAGCCATGGGTGCAGCTCATACTGACCGACATCGATTTGGCCACCCCCACCACCCTGGATATAAGCTTCCAGTTCTTCGAGGTGGTGGATACCGTAGTTGGAAACACCGATGGACTTGACTTTCCCTGCTTTCTGAGCTTCGACTAGTGCATCCCAGGAACCCAGACGGGCTTCTTTGCCGCCGTAGGGTGCATGGATAAGAATACTGTTGGTTAGACCCAGTTAGATTGTAGATTCCGATTACAAGGGGGATTTCTGTTAATGATTCCCATGATTCCCGTGGGGGCTTACAGATCAAAGTATTCCTGTGCCGCTTCTCGTAGACTGGAATTAATAGCTCGCTTGGTAGACTCATATCCCATTGATTCCGGCGGGATCTTGGTCGTAAAGAAGATCTGTGATCGATTCAGATTGGAATTCAGAATTGCTTTTCCGCAGGGCTTCTCGTTGCGGTACATGATCGCCGAGTCGACCTGAGGTAGATCTTTAGTGCGGGCTTCTTGTTATCTTCCCGGGGAACGTACATGGCGGAATCCAACGTTCAGGGCTTCGAGAGTAACTTTCTCGGTCGCGGACGAGGGACTGTCATTTGGTTAGGGGATTCATATTGAGGACATTGGTTCAAACTTACATCATGTACAACTAAACTCATACAATGTTAGTTCTGCTCTTGGAACTCGTATGTCTACGTGTTTGCGGGGTAACTGACCCCATATCCTATAACTGGGATCTCATGTCCTGACTGTAGTCGGTGCTTTGACTGGAGGGTCAGATTTGCCATGATTGTTGTTGAATTGATATATGAAGAAACAAGAATTCCAAACAGTTGTCTTAACAAGAAGCGATGAGATCATGGGTGGGGGGGAAGGGGGGTGGTTGCTGCAGAATTGTCCGAGCTCTATAAGCCCATACAGACGCATATTGATACATTAATTATACCGTTCTACTACATGTATCAGATTGGGACGTTGTATTATAATTCTAGTCTAATCTCAACGAGTATCATATCTCTTCTATTGATCTATGAAGCCTGAACGAGGTTACTCTTCTTCGCAGCCAGCTGTGACACTGAGGCCAACGTTGCACCTCCAAGGATCTCAAAAACACCCAATTCAGCCTGAAGCTCTTCGGCAAACCAATCGCGCAGCTCCACCGCAACAAGCGAGTCCACCCCGTACTGGTGCAAGGGTGTGTTTGCATCAACGTCCGCCATCGCCATGCTTACAGTCTTTGAAAGCTTTTCAGTGGACAATTCCAAGACAGCGGCATTAGCATCGGCCAAAGTCTCTGCTTGTATCAGGGATCCAGCCCCTTTGGTGCTACGTAGTAGACTGCCTTCTTTGCCTTCGAGTCTTTCATTCGTAATCAGGTGTCGGACGAGTGGGTTATCTTGCCAATGCTTCTTGTCGGAGAGTGCCCTCGGCGACAAGCCAACGACAGTCTGACAACCCAGCGGTGTCGAAATCCCGATCCGAGGATCACAATACTTGGCTAGCAGTGCATGGAACTGTGCTTCAGTTACCGGTGCGAGACCATGGTTTCCGGGTAAGACCTCTTTGGGTCGACCATTGTCGGGCACGGCACCAGCGAAATCACATAGCCCCAAATCCAGAGAAGTTGCCTTCTCACCTAGCCTAGCCCGATATCGAGCCAGTGCATCATGGAAAGTATTACCAGCGGCGTGGTTAGCCTGTCCAGTGGATCCTAGAAGGCCCGAGAGAGACGACAGCAGGATGAAAAAGTCCATCTCTTGGGGAAGATTTCTGTGGAGGTTCCACGATCCTTGGACCTTGGGGCTAATGGATTCTTGCCAGAATTGGTAGGACATTTCTTCAAAGCAAGCGTCCTAGGGAGGTTAGTCCATCTGAAAACCAACAAAGTGACTGAGACTTACTCTCGATACCATGGCTGCCTGAATACATCCTTTGATGCGCGGCATTTGCGATTGAGACTCACGCAAAGCATTATCCAATGATTCTCCATTCGAGATATCACAAGATGGAGCGAGGACCATCACACCTTTCAGTTCAAGATGCTTGATAAGATCTTTGCTCTTCTCACTTTGTGCCCCGGACCTTGAGAGAAGGAGCAAATGGCGAGCTCCTTGATCTGCCAGCCAGCTTGCGATTTTTCTTCCCAAGCCCCCAAATGCCCCAGACACCACGAAAGTTGCGTTGGCATCCAACGCGAAACTGGGTCTGGTTCTCAACGCCGTCTAGAGAACAGTGAGCGAACAAGTAGATAAGATAGGGGGAAAGTGAGATTTACCTTTACCTGATCATGCCCACGCATTTCAATCACCACTTTACCAACATGTTGGTCGGTCTGCATCTTTCCGAATGCCTCCTCCATTTCCCCTACCCCGTATACGTTGATAGGCTGGGATGGATGTAGGCTGCCAGCCTGTATGGAAGCAAAGACCGACTTGAGAGCATCGATGCATACTTCGGGTCTTTCAACTGACATGGCAGCCAAGTCGATGCCACTGAATGTAACATTCTCTAGGAATTGGAGCATGGGTAGCCCCTGATTTGATAGAATGTCCCTTTTACCGATCTCGATGAATCGACCATAAGGCGCAATACACCTCCAAGATTCAAACAGGCCTTCCCCTGTCAGTGAGTTGAGAATAACATCGACACCCTTCCCACCCGTGCGATGCTTGATCATCTTTGCAAAAACAGTTGTCCGACTGGAGAAAATGTGGGACGCAGGAATGCCGTAGACATCCATCAGTAGTTTTTTCTTGAACTCAGAACTGACTGTTGTAAAAATTGTTGCTCCAGCATTCTTTGCAATCTGGATTGCTGCTTGACCAGTATCTGTGGATGCTGAGTGGATCAGCATTGTCTCGCCGGCCTGGATTCGGGCCACATTGTGCAATGCAATGTGTGCAGTGGCGAAGTTGACTGGCACAGCTGCAGCGTTTTCGAGAGATATACCCGCAGGAATCTTCACGACGGGCCCAGTTTCTCGCAAGCGAATCGAAGTGGCGAAGCAACCGTTGTGAAGGACAGCAACGGAATCACCGACTTGGAATCGCTCACAGGCGTCGCCCACTCGAATGACATATCCTGAGCATTCAAATCCGGTATCACTCGACTCCAACCGGCCTGCTGCAATTAGATCCTCGTGGGAGTTCAGTCCTGCGCATTTTATCTCAATCTCGATTTCATCTGGCTGGAGTGGATTGTAAGCAGTCTCATCTTCAATGAACTCGAATCCATTGGTCAGGCTTGCAGATGCGGTATTGAGTCGCAGTGGAGTTTGGCAGTTGAAGCTCTGCGTACAGTATTGATGCGAGGTGGCCATGGAAGATATGCTCTCATTCAAAGGCTTCGAAGCGATGAGGCGAGGAATATTCAAGACTCCATCCTGCTCGACATACTCTGTATCTGCTTTTGAAGCCGATGGCGACAAGAAAAATCTAATCAATCTTGTTATATGGTCGCGTTGCTTTGTGTCCAAGGGACCTCGAGGCTCAAGCGAAAGTAGGTGAAGCTTATGTTTGCTATCTTCCGTCATCAGTGCGCGAAACAGCCCATCCACGAGGTGAAACTGGGGCTGGGAAGGCAGTATGCCTCCTCCTTGGTTGATCCACAGAGCCTGTGATGTTGAGGAAAGGAGACTCTGAAGTTGTTGGAACAGCTCCGGTTGGATTTCCGATAAAACGGGAACATGAAGCTCGAAAAGGAAGATCCGTAGCAACGGATTTTCAGACGTGTTTTCTATCGCCTCTTGAGTAGAGGAAGAACGGACAGGGGCGAGCTTGTTTGATTGACAGTATTTGACAAGGAACTGTGCGAGTTCCTGCTGGCCCGATTCGGTCACATCGTAGACAATTTCAATTTCCGGCACAGGATGGACTGTTGGTGGTTCCTCAGCGGCTGTGGACACTATGAGACCATATCCATGGGATCCAATTTTATCAAAGTCCGGTAAAAGGAAATCCAGGCCGGAGAATCCGGTCTGGAGAAGAAGTTCGTTCCATTGCCTTTCGTCGAAGCAAAGCCCTGGTTCCGAATCTGTGACTGAGTCTGTGAAACTAAGCGTTGTCGTCCGACTTTCGTCAGATACAAAGGACTTACTGAGCCAAAATTGTTCAAGGAGGCCGAAGGTAAAAGTAGACCGGACATCAGGACTGATCATCTCGTACAGCATGAGCTTGCCCCCTCTAGAGATTACACGTCAGATTGATTGGGACATCAAGCGTTGGAAATGATACTAACGGCTTTAGAAGTTTTCTGGCATTGCCTAGAGCAGCTTTTATGTTTGAAGTAGAATGGACGACCTGCATCGAAGTTAGATTTTGAAATGTTTCTAACAAGAAATTTGAGCGCACCATGGAAGCAACGACTATATCGTATGTGCCGCACTCGAACCCCTGTTGCTCTGGATCCTGCTCAATATCCAGGAGTTTGAATTGCATCCGCCCAGTTTCCTGATGGAATTGATCTTGGGCAGCAGCAAAAGACGATTCTGATTTATCGGTGAAGTCCCACTGGGCATACTGCGGGTTGCTGGTTTCGGTATTCCCCAACGTGCGCAGCATCATCTCTGTCATGGATCCAATTCCTGCACCGACTTCTAGAATCTTCATTCTGGGGTTGAGATGAGATAGAAGGTCAAGGTATTTGCCAGACTGCTTGATCCCCTGTGACTCATGAACCTAGTCCTGTTATAAGCGATGGCACTAAAGCATGGACATGAGGACTTACTTCTTCCGAGTAAAATTCTTTCATCATGTCTCCTTCAAAGAATGTCGACGAATTCATTTCACCGGTAAGGAACTTCAACAAATTTCGAGCAACAGTGACATAGAAATGACCTCTTTTGTTAAGGTTCAGCAATCGATTTTCGACATCTTGGAGATATTCAAGATCGACCAGCTGGTCTTTGTTAAGCTGTCGATGTATCATCCAGTCCACATACTTCTGCAGATGTGGCTGTTGGGGCTTGAGCTGTTGCTCAGACAATCTTTTCAATGTTTCAGTGATGCGCGCCATGAATACGAAATCCAAGTCAGCAAAAAAGGCCTCTGTTTCTCCTGCCAATTTGGGGTATCCCTTTTTACAGAGATCTGTGGTTTCTCTGTTGCTCAGCAGGTTGAGGTCGGGCTTCCATTGAACCTGATAACAGAGTTCTTCCGGGGATGCAGTGGAATTTTCCACTGCAAGTTCCATTTCGTCAACTTCAAGTTCAATTCCCTCAACAGAAACCAGTGTTTGAGACAATGCCTCGTCAAATACGAAGATATCGGAGGAAAGACTGGGACATGAGGGTCCCACAGTGCGAGTAGCAAACGTCCTCAAAATGCCGGATGGTGTATTTTCGAAAGCGCTCGCAATCCACAAATTTCTCACACACTTTGGAACAACTGCAGGTACTTTATCCGTTTCAGAAGCCACCTCGGTCCAGACGGATGTCTGTAAAATGGCATCGAGCGTTGTTGGGTGGATCGTCTCGCCTGTTGAAGATACTCTTTTGACATGAGCAGTTACGCATGGCTTCATGGGACTAAGTGACAAGGTGTCAATAAGCTGGAAGGCTTCTCCATAGTCATATCCAGAGTTCAAAAAACGGTCGTATAGAGATGAGCCGTCCACCTGCAATGTGCATGCTTTGATAGCATCCGAGTAGGCTTCCAATTGTAAGCTCCACAGTTCATCTTGGTGCATTTTGTCCATTTCAAGCTCCTCCTCGTCGGAGTTATACACAACCTTAATAGAACCGGTACAGTTTTCGATCCATTCTTCGTTTTCGCACGTGCAGAGGCGGAATTCAAAGCAACTAGAGCTTTTGGGGTCCATGCCCTTGGTAGGGCGGAGATAAAAGCTTGTCTCAATTCCGTGTGTCCCAGGGGGAACAATCATCGAGGCATGGAACCTGGCTTCCTGGATGTTGAATCCGGAAATAGTTCGCCCTTGCTCTGCCACCTGCTTGGCCGCCTCAATAGCCATCACCAGCATGCCAGCACCAGGGTATACAATTGTGCCATTGACCTTTTTCCTCGTTAGCTTGTAAATTTATTGCTATTAGAATGCTCTCACCTGATGACCTTTAGTCCAAGGCATCTCAGAAACCCGCACAAAGTTCCTCCACCGCATTTCGAAAGGATTGCAGTTTGGATCAGAGACCCCCAGTAGATCGTTCCGGCCAAATGGATGTAGCCGGTGATCCTTGCTGATCTTACTCTCATGCCAGTATGAAGTATCATGGTTGAACGGGTACTCGGGCAAATCTGGCAATGATTTTGGAATTTCGTCTCCTGCAGAATCAATCCCGTTCACCAGGGAAAGATCTATCGGATAGCCGGCGATGTGCAGATTACCGAAGACGGCGAATGCAGTATCGGCCGCTGACATATTTCGTACCAATAACGAAAGATATTCAGTTGTTTTGTCGTTTTTAATGTTCTTCAATACATCCTTGCAGGCACCCTGTAAGACTGAATGTGGACCAACCTCGAGTATGTGGTCAATATTTCTTGCTCTGCGATGGCTGCCGTCCAATCTTTTGCGTGAATTCGGAGCAGAACCCGAGCAAAGTGTGGTTAGGCCATCCGAGAAGCGCACTGGAGAGACCATGTTTTTCACCCAATACGCAGCCTGAGAAACCTTTCCTGGATCGATCCAGTCGCCGGTTACAGAGGACACCATCTCGGTGATATTCTTATTTCCCGTATAGCCTGCCTCTAACTCTCCCAGAGCGTCTTGATAAAGAGCTGCGACTTCCTTCATTTGAGGTGAATGATAGGCCAAATTGACCTTAAGCCTCCGACAAAGGATGTTATCCTTGTCAAGTATGATTTTGAGGGAGTCGAGCTGGGTAACCTCCCCAGTCACCGTCACGCTCTTGGGGCTGTTAATGCAGCCAACAATGAGATTGAAATCTTCGAGATCCTTCCTGAGTTTGTCGATGTACGGCTTGATGCCCTGCTCTGATAGGCCCACTGCAAGCATGGAACCTCTCATTTGGCTAGATTTTTCCAGCTTACTGCTCATATAACCACGATAATAAGATACCTTCCAGGCTGATTGTCGGGAGATTGCACGGGCACAGTATCTGATAGAAACGGTAAGAATAGTCTTTCAAGAGGTTGAGTTACTTACGCTGCTGCCACCTCGCCGGATGAATGGCCTAGTACCGCTTTAGGAGTGATGTTCACAGAGCGGAGGAGATCGACCAAAGCCACCTGCAGAATTGTGCACAGAATTTGGCTGTACTCAGTCTTGTTGATATTCGAAGTGGATTCGTTGCGTTCGAGCTCGTCTGAGGTATGTTAGCAGAAAGCCACACCATGACCAATAAATGTTTTCACATACCAAGGGGCATCCATTCACATCCTAATGTTTGGAGGTACTCGCCAGCATCCTCGATACTTTTCAGGAACACGGGGTAAACATCGAGAAGCTGGCGCCCCATCGCATACCACTGGGCTCCTTGCTAAAAGCCGTTTAGTATCAGTTATCTCAAAGTAAGAATTTAGACTTACCCCAGAGAACACCATGGCAAGATTTGGTGACCCGCGAGACTGTGAGGCTGGCGAAAATCGGTCAACCAATGCCCCCAGGTCATCTGACGGGCGAGCGACAGCAAATGACCTCCATGATAGATGAGATCGTCTACTCGCTAAAGTATGAGCAAGATCATTAAGGAACTTTGGGCTCTTCTTATTCGATTGGGAGATTTTGGGGAAGCGTGACTTCCAGGTTTCTTTAAGTCGAAGAATTCCCTTTTCATCTGCTGCTGACCAGACGAGGAGTTTGGGTATATCATCTGTTGTTTCTGTCAGTCCATTAAAGCCAGTTCCATCTGAAACAATTTTCCCCCCTGTGTCGAAATCGCAGTCTCTGCATTTAGACAACTGTGAGGGGAGCACTGTATTATGATTCCCTTTCAGGCCATTTAGTTTCATGAAGTGGTAAGCATCATCCAGCACAATATGGGCATTTGATCCGCCATAGCCCAAAGAGCTAACCGATGCTCGTCGAAGTCCCTCTGAGGGCCAGGGTAGAGCTTTTTGTGGGAACTGTACCCGTCAGACATAAGAACTCAGGTCCTAAATTGGTTTGAAGTACCTTTATATTTAAAAACTCGTCGTCAATTCTTGGGTTCAGGCTTTGCAGGTTCACACTGTTGGGAGGAATGATCCCTTTCTCTAGGGCTAGGACTGTTTTGATGACTCCAGCAACTCCGCTGGCGCCTTCGAGATGCCCGATGTTGGACTTCACCGACCCACTGAATATTGCATTAGCATATTTCAAGACCTGGGGCTACTATACTCACATGTATAATGGATTATCTAAAGAGTTATGTGGTCGAAATACGGAGCCAATGGCTGAAGTCTCGATCGAATCCCCAATGGCAGTCCCTTCGTCACGTTAGCCTGGATTACAGTTTTGTAGATATTTTGATGGACAAACCAGTTCCGTGTGCTTCAAAATAGCGTGTCGTTGCCATGTCCAGTCCCGCCTTGCGATAAGCCTCTTGTATCAATGTAGCTTGCATCTCGGTACTTGGCTGCGTAATCCCCGTTGTCCTTCCATCCTGGTTGGAGGCGGAAGACCTTATTATAGCTCGGACTGTATCCCCGTTCCGCACAGCATCTTCTAAAGGGCGAATAACAAGAACGCCAACCCCTTCACCTCGTGCATGTCCATTGCCACGTTCGTCAAAACTGTAACAACGACTGTCTTTGGATAGAAGTCCCAAGTTGTCCATCATCAGGGATGTCTCTAGTGCCAGAATAACGTTGCTTCCAATCGCCAGTCCCTAGAAGTATCATTTAGAAATGCCATAGGCTTAGTTGAAACACTAACTTACCATGGTTGAGTCACCACTCCATATGGACTGACAAGCCATATCAATGGCCATTAGGCTGCTTGAGCAAGCCGTGTCGATCGCAGCGCTGGGTCCGATGAGGTCAAAGAACCAGCTAATACGGTTCGCCACCATATTTCCAGTCGTTCCTGTAATGCCCCACTTCTGTAGATATTGGGGGTCTTTTGCCTGCAACATCAAGTATTCATGACCTGATGAACCAGCAAAAACGCATGTCTTCGATCGTGCGATTCCTTCCATGGTAATACCAGCATTCTCTAGTGCTCGGAAGGTAGCTTCCAGGATCAGCCTCTGTTGAGGGTCCATAGCCTCTGCCTCTGCGGCAGTAATAGAAAAGAAAGGCGCATCAAACAAGGCAACATCTTCTTTCATGAAATGACCCCCACGTAGAGACAAACTATCAAGACGACTGGTGTCCAGGTTATGGTGGGAATCGATGTTCAGTCGGTCTGGAGGGAAGTCCGTTGAGGCGCACCTTCCCTCGACGATCATGTCCCAGAAGGATTCGGAGGAAACTGCATCCTGTGGGAATTTGAGCGAAAGTCCAACAATTGCCAACGGTGACAATGTTTTGTCTATCATCCTGGAAATTTTCCCTTTTTGTTACTGTTTGACGCTTGTTCGTTGCTTTCGGGGGAAATCAAAAAGGGAAATGGCGTCTGATAACCCTTTTAAGACAACCTCTATGTCACCATACTGTCTCACATTCTTACCTCTGCCTACTTACTCATGTTGATAGCGGTGAACTGCATGCAGGTCCCACGGGCGAAAAGTTTGACACTTGGCAGTCTAAAGTCTGGAAATTCAATCTATAATCTACAATAATCGGCAGCTTATGCGGCCTCTGTCCTTGGCGACAAATAATCCTGTAGATCCCACTCGCTTGGCTAAGGATGAGATAAGGGATGTCATATGTAAAAATAGTCATGTTCTCTGTTGGATGTTCTTTTTGGTTGTCATCTTGGGGTGTTTTTTAGACATACACAAAGCCGGGCAAAACTATTAACTATGCAGAGGACTTTTTATATGTAACCATTGGAAATAAAGATTATCCGGTATCACCTTGATACAAACCATTTCCAAATCCAATTTTACAACAGAGAACTTCGTCGTGACGAGCTAATGTATGCAGGGCAGTGGGGGGCTGCATAGTGGTATGCAGAGGCACACTGCTTGACCTAAAAGGGATAAGCTAGACATTCATTGCATCTGAGGCTTCCACCCGTGGGCCGTTGCTGCAGCCGGATCTTCTATCTTATCTACAGAGTTAGCAATGGAAAATACAAATTGCGGTCAAGTTGGTTGTCCCAGATGTGATACAGATCAAAACAAGGAACCCTAAAAAGGGGGGGTAGAGATAGGATGTGAAGGTCCTCCACCTTGTAGCCAATCATTCAATATACGTCAGCCAATATTCAGACGGCAAACGCGCGTCCAAAGGGATACCACTCGGGATTTTTCTGGGGATTTCTGGTTTTGGCGTCACATACATATTGGGGTTTGACGGCGTGTGTGGTTGGCAGTCTCAAAGAAATATCCATTTTTCACCCCCTTGAAATCGTTCCTGCAGTATTGTTCTGTCGACATGCATTTTCTATGGTATGGTGCACCCGAATTCATATATCCAAGGTCATAGGTAGTTGACAGTTACGACAGTCTCCATGGCAGGGGCACCAATTCGGAGGTAAGATATATAAATCTCTGGCTTCTGGATCGATTCTCATATAAAACTCTAATTTGCTGACAATTTTGATTGTAACTCTATAGATCTTCAAACGGCAAACTGGTACCTTTATCTACTAAGTCCGTCATCAAAAAGATCGAACTAACATCAGTTGAAGCCGCGCTTCGACATGAGCTCGGTGATAGTCACAGCTATGACTTTGTCGACGGAACATTTCCCTCCGCACTTAACGAAGGTTCGTTTGTCTTTCACCCTATCGAGCAACCAATCCTCAAAAAATACTAGATTTGAGAGACTTACTGCCTCCCGACGATGAAACATTCGCCTATTGCAACCCATTGTCACCACAGTCTTGTGCAGACGCATTCGACGATCTCGAGCGTTATGTGGCAGCCGAGGGCCCGTACGATGGTGTCATGGGGTTTAGCCTAGGTGCCACATTTGTTATGTCGTGGATGTTCAAGAAGCTTCGGGAGCAAAATGACGATAAACCCGTGCAGCTGCCCTTTAAAGTGGGAATCTTTTTTTCTGCTCCGGGCTTGCTCCAGTACCATGACTTGTTGGTGGAGCAATTATTTGGATCAAAGTTCAATCCAGCCGATGGGTTTCTTGATATACCGACGGCTCATATTTGGGGATGCCACGACCGAGACAAGGAAAAGGCCGAGGCGGCTAGCCAGGCATGTAATGAGCTAGTTAGGTCTGTTTTTGTTCACGACAAGGGCCATGAGATTCCCATCTCTTCTGATAATGTGATCTTGATGGCCAAGGCTATTAACCGGGCTATTACGAGGGCACAGACCTAGCCCTGTTCGAAAGGCTGCGTTTTCAACATGTTTTATTACACTACAAACTATTGCATTCCAGCGATAACTACCTTATTCGAGTAAACCTCGTGGAGATCTTACATTCCATGACGCACCCTAGCCAAATTACGTATTGACCATCAACATTTACACATGCATTCAAATGAAGTTTATGGGAAAAGTTTCGGCCAAAATTCTCCTAATATATCTTAGGCTGCAACAATATTTTGGTTCCTAGTGAATCTCCCGCGATGTGCTTCGCACTGCAGCCTGCAGCTGGGAGGCACGAGGGGTAGTGGGAGTAAGGGGAAATCTTCACCACGGGCGATGACGGGTTAAAGGATGCTTGTAATGCGGACACGTTCTACAAAATGCCGACACACGTTTAGCTCTAGTCATAGTGATGGTATCAACGGTCTATTGCCACTATGTAAGGGGTAGATCTGCCACTTACATATCCACTCTACTCTCTTGAGATGGGCAACTTCGCCATAATAGTTTTAGTATGGGATATTTCCAACGTTCAACATAGAGATTGAGATAGATCCCAAGCAAAGGGAAACAAATTTACAGGATTCAAGCGAGCAATGCATTTTGTGGATTTATCACCTCACTTTTTTTTTACAGAGCATAAATAATATGTGGACACCAACGCAGAGGATAAGAGTTCGATAATTCTGCGTTTCATATTAACAGCATCTTGATCTCATTGACAGCCAAACACAGCAATGGGTTAGAGCCCGTGGCCAACACTGCATGTATACGATCGGGGTTCGTAAGGAAGATCATCATTGATATTAGAAATCGGGCTACGGAGTAGATTTATCGAAACTGCACAGACTTCTCATGTACAACAATACATAACCAAGCCTCTTCCGTCGATCCCTTGTTACCTAGGGAACAGCAGGTCTATGACGACAATCCAATGGCCTCACCGACTTCTTCCTGCAGCAGTGCAGCACCAATTTGTTACAAGACTTACTGTACCGGACATGAACCGGAGGATCTCCAAGCGCCGTGGAGTTCCAAGAAATCCACCGACTGTTCATCTCTCCATGTGAATTTGTACTGCGATTTTTCAATGTCGGGTTTGTTTCCTTATTTGCTGTGCGTGCATACGAACCCAATAATTCATCTGCAAATCAGTAGGCAACCCAAAACCAATATCCTCTACCTAAAGCTGATGTGTACGACGCAACTACTTCATTAGACTTGGCGTAGCCGTTGCCAGTAGCGCTTTAAGCAGTTATGCAAACATGGTTTTTGCGTGGTCCTCGCAGTTTCATAGTGCAGGGCTTTGCGAAGTCGTAACTTGCTTGTTTGGTCCCTGCTACTGTTGGTCGGTTTCAAATGGGGCTCAACTACCCAAATGGTAAATCACTGGCCACTAAAGTTGTTCCAAGTGAAGGTGTGCTGGTGAGATTCACTCCGCTCAAAGGATGGCGAGGGCTAGGCGCTAGGTTCTTGGCATGGGTGGCGTTTGGCCAAGTTGGCTATTTTCTCTTTTCTTCTTTTATCATAGCTGGTTCTAGATAAGTACAGTATTCCAAGGCTGCAAAGGTGTTTCCCCGCCAGGGGTCGGAAACTAATATTCGTAATATTGGTGTCTGAAGATGCCTGAACACTTGCCGGCAGAAACATAGTAAAATATTCGGTGTATGTGAGTATTACTATATGAAAACAAGACGAAAACGCCCTCGAAAAATGCCCTCAAAAGGATGAAAACGAGGTAGGTTTGAGGCAAAACTGATAGTATGCTAATAGTAATACGCCTAAAAATCGAAAATAGGTAGACCTCAACTCCTCCAATTGAAGATAATACGCCAGACCGAAGTTGTACCCTCCCTATGTAGTCAGAATTCTGTCAATGTGGATCCTGCATTTACTTTTAAGCTAGTAACTGTTGTGTATTATTTTATCCAAATATTACATTTTTCCTACCAAAGAACTTGTGAATTGGTGTAGATAGTATATGTATTACACTGCGCTAGTGTGCAGCGTGGACTTGGCATTTCTACGGGCGACTAAATTGACCACTCGAACATAACTCTCTCATTGGTTCATATTGCCAGGCACTAATTTATATCCACCCTCACTTTACTCTGTAGCAAAACCTAGTTAATTCTAATATTAAATAGTTATCAGTAATATTGAAGTCTAAGGATACCTAAATACCCAAGGGCTAGATTACTAGGTTAACAATTTTAATAACTCAGAAAAAGGGTACTAAATTTTAACGCTATTCATGCTATACAAATCCTTGAATTCCCTTATTTCATGTCAAATTGAAGCGTGTCAAATTGAAGCATGTCAAATTGAAGCATGTCAAATTGAAGCATGTCAAATTGAAGCATGTTAAATTGGGGTATAACGCATACTATAAGAACATATACCTATGTTGATGAAAATACTAGTAAAGAGGTACCCTTGTAAAGAGTTTAAGATCGATGGTTAGTCGTACCATTGTGAAGTATGTGGGTGTAGAAATAAAAGAGAATTTACAATTAGTATACAAATCGAAATAAGTGCATATGCTTTAAGAAGGCGGTGATGAAATAGGCGGTAAGGTAGTATCCAATAAGAGAGTTATGTTTGGGTGGTCAGTTTAGTCGCCCGTACATTTCCACATTGACTGAATTCTGACTAGGGAGGGTAGGTAAACTCGGGGTAGAAGCCGTTGTGTGCTACAACATAGTCTCGGTGGCCAGGAATGCATGTTGTAATTTATTGAGTTTGGAATGATAATTTTAAATCATAACAAAGAGTTTATTATATTCCTCTATACTCCAGCCAAGGCAGGCTGTGTTGAACAGCCGTTCTTCCCGTGCCTTGACTTCCAATGCC
Organism: Penicillium italicum; assembly: GCA_002116305.1. NCBI lineage: Eukaryota > Fungi > Ascomycota > Eurotiomycetes > Eurotiales > Aspergillaceae > Penicillium > Penicillium italicum. The sequence goes on along the minus strand of KZ108173.1, from coordinate 48,455 downwards.
TCGCCATTTCATCTATTCCAACTCGGCTGTTACTTTGTCTTCGGTAACCACTTCTGAGCCTATCGCAATCACTTCGCACACCCCAATGCAACCTGCGCGTCTTGAGTTAAGTTATTCCACAACAAAATGTCTTTTTGCTATGACGACACCATTCCCATCCATCTCCACTGCAGTAAAATGCGTGCGGTTGTCAGATTCACTCGTATGGGGAGTCTCCCTATTGTCAAATATTAGATATTAAAACTGCAAGATGAATTTTAAACTTACTGAAGAGCAACCATATCAGTCTCCGGTTTGAGAGATGACAGTTTCTTCTCGGAAGTTGCCTTGAACTTCGCTTGAATTTCTGGGCTGAGATATGGTCTGTTCCATGCATCGGTTTTATCCACATATCCGACCTTCACCATTCGTTCGCCCAAAGAAAGGACGCCGATCAGCTTAGTTGAGATAACTTTAGCATTGGTTGCCATATTGTTAGAAAAGTCGACCTCAAGTTTTCATATGTTGTTTCGCTACTCCGTAGATACCGAGCGATTGTTGAACCGGTCAGATGGCCTTCTTTATAGATTTTTATACTCCTCTGGCCATGTTGGAATATGTTGGTTGAACTTAAATTAGGCGAAGCATGGTAAATCCGTGTAGCATAATAGAGGTGTGATTCCAGAAAAAATGAGCAAAGACAGTATACTATTGACTGAGGTTTTTTTTATTATTGCTGAGCCAATAGTTTGCTTGAAAACCATGACCGGTCATGGTTCTCTTGCCCTCAATTGGACGTTCGCAAAGTGGGGACGCGGTGCGGCCCTGGGACCTCCACGCCCAAGTCGTTGCCATCGCCACCTGCGGTAACTAGATTGTTATGTAATTCAAATAATTATATGAGCCTTGTCACCAGCCACGTGCTACCGAATTTTGTGCCTATCCAAGACCGTGACCTCTTGCGTTGATCCCCCGGGCGGGCTTGGTCAATGCTTACGTGTACGCCCCTAGTTCCCGCCTTTAAAATCAATCTTTGGTGTTGAAATGTATGGTATATTTGCTTGGATCATCCCGTTTTAGTTTGAAATATATGGTATCTATACACGGGGGACTCTAAAGGTTATCTTGGGACCACAGTATGTAGGGGCTAGGAAGAAAGGAGGGAGAGAGTTGATTCCTACTGGGAGCAAACGGCCTTACAACATACTACCCTGCCACGACGGCCTGGCCGAGAAGGGACGCTAATGTACATCTTAACACCCTTGGCCCCACACAATATGATTATATAATATTCTGCCCGACGAATTATCTGCGCAAGATTCGGCAGGTGGCTATTATGGCCTAATTATCATACCAAAGTTACCCTGCTATAAACAAAATGACCTAAAATTTACACGGCAGACTTTTGGCTGGTGTCTTAAATGTTTTAGGCGCCTTATGGCATAAGTTGCTGCGCGTACAGCAGGCGGTAGAGCCGACATCTGGGCGGTGTGATAGGTGGGTCTCTAGGGGTGTTAACACTTTTGCGTAGTACCATGTATATGCATGTACTTGCTTTTTTTGCTGGTAATACCAGTACTGATTAATCATTACTAATCAATTAGTAGTATGTGGCGTACAAATTCTTCCGTATTCATTTGAAATAATACCATATCTTACAAGTGGCGTGCATGCATTAGCGTTCCTTCTCGGCCGGGCTCTCGTGGCAGGGTGTGTATGCCAACAGATCACAGACGAAGGGAGCCCCCTAACTTTTCAGGCTGTACCCATGGTCAATGCTCACGTTGGTCCCACCAGTTTTTCAATATAAGGCCTCTGTTTGGTATTGAAATATCAGGTATGTTTGATTAGGTCATTCCGTTATGGTATCCATGAAAGTACCTTCTTTTATGAATGAATGTATGCCTGAGGCATGCAACATGGTGCAAACCCTGCAAACCAAATAGATTCACAACATAAACGTCGCATAACCAGACCACATTCCCAACCCAGCATCATGTTAGCTTCTCGAGTATTCACTCGGGCAACCCCCTTGTTTGTTTCAAAAAAGCATTTATCTTCAACCACTGTTCTGCCGTCAAAGTTTCATGTTCTGCATCTCAGTCGACGTTCTTTTTCTCGACATCAGTATTCTCAGATGGCCACCACTTTGCGTGAAGAGCCATTTCCGTTGGGGACAGTGCTTAAGAGTGATTCCGGACAGGTCTTCAAGGTCGAAGAAATCCTCGTTGATCGGAGAAAGCCCCTACTATGCGTGTATCGTGTGTGGTAAGTGCTAAAATCTAGCTCCCTGCGGCATCGCTGCTAACTAATATGGATGACGGCAAGCGCAGATAAGCTCAACTTTATTGCAAAAAACATGATACCGGGGGAGTTTGAGTTTCAATTGAATTTGCAGAAAAAATTGTCATCCTGTCACAATGTGCGAACGGTAGTCGACACTATCCGGGACCGCGATTTATTTATCTACCCCTTTCTTGCGGGAGATTTACTTTGTCTAAGCCAGAGATCGCTGAATCGGGAATCAAGGATTCACATCCTCCGATCAGCTTTACATGGACTAGCTTATATGCACGACCGGGGGATTCTTCACAATGGAAAGCCTAGACACCCTTTAATACCAAGTCTCTCACAATACTAACTTTTTTTTATAGATATCAAGCCTAACAACATCTTGGTCGACTATGACGAGAGTACGGAGGGTGGATTAACCATCAAATCTGTTCAAATATCAGATCTCGAGGATACGGTCTTTGTCCCACCAGGCAAATGGCTAAGAGGTCCCCTCTGCGGTAATGCTATGTGGAGGAGCCCTGAAAGCTGGTGCCGATCTCGTCAGAACCAAGCCTCAGATATATTTTCTTTCGGGATCGTTGTACGTCTTGTCCTTCTTACTAATTCTTAGTCCCTACTGGATACCTAACAATGTCTTTAGATAATATATGTTATGCTCAATGAGATGGTATTTCGCATAAGCGATTCCCAACTTACTACAGCAGAATCTTGGCGCCACATTCTTCAAAGACACGTGTCATATTTTGCCGACGAACAAGGTCTCAATGGTTTCCTGGAACATATAGGAGAAGACAATCCTTTTCATGAGCGTCTCATCTCCATTGCTAGCAACTTCAGTTCGGATACTCCAAGACAACCTTTCGATTGTTGGGAGTATGTGGATCAAGATCTTAGGGATTTGGTGCGCAAAATGACGAATCTGGACCCCACGAAAAGGATCACTGCAACGCAGGCACTTCAACACCGTTGGTTCATGTCGAGTTAAGAAAGCTAGTGGTGAAACCTGGAACAGCCGCTCTTGCATTGGTGTTCGAGATTTCAATATTCGGATGCTCTTTATGTTGCTTAACTAGACGGGACGGTCAGTGTCCCAGCAAATTCAGAGAAATCGAAATGCAATCGATGCCGCGTTTTTGTGCACTTTCCTTCTTCCACGAAGCCAATAATTATCCAACACTGCTGTTCATGACCGGTTTATAATTCCCATAGATAGTATCAACTTTCATATAGTCGCGGAGGGCTCGCAGAAACCACCTAAGGGCCATGGCACGGCCCATAATACCGCAACATTGCAGTCGAGTAATTAATTTTTGCACCGAATAGAAACCATCATCCGTTCCAGATTCGAACATCTGATAACCCTGCACCATTGCCCTGACACGAGGTTGGTGAGCACGGATCGTTACTAAGACGCAATCCAATGATAGAGCGTCTCATGCCATCCTTCCCCTTTGCACGATAGTCACCGTAGCCAACTCGCTTCCACATAACTCCAGCCGTTCGAGCGATGTCTGCCACAATTTCTTTGGACGTACATGAGAACAGAATCAATCATTTGTCTACCTCAAGCCAAAGAACACGAAAGCCGATGAGCAAGTGCGACATCAGCGGCCAGGCCTATATCGACTGTGCCGACGATAGCCGCTTTAGCACTAACGCCCTAGTGGTCTTGTGGGCGTGTCTGGAGAATCGATTCAATCTGCATCGAAACGCCCTACGTTTGATGCATCACATGGCATTTCTCCTGCTTTTATTTGGCGCTAATTTTGAGTCTTTACTAGAAGCAGGGGCTAGTTAGTACACAAGGATTTGACAGGGTTCCCCTCCTGCATTACGTGCACGGTGCGGGAGTGCTCTCTAATTTATCTTTCTGGGTACATTGCAGTACGGCTCTGTATGCCCTACCTCCAAGCAAAGAAAAATAACTTACTTCGTACAACCAAACTCGAGCATAATGGATATATCTTCGGCTCTTCGAGTCCTTCGGAATGCCCCAACCCAAGCTTTGCGAGATCATAGAAATGAGACCGTTGCGGCTTTTCGAGAAATCGAAGCGCGTCTGAAAGACGTTTGTTCTTCACAGTACGATCCATCTGTCTTCTTACTTTCACAGCGTGGTTAATGTACATTATAGTCATGAAGCTACCCACGAGGAAGCTTCCGTCCAGCCGCGCTGTTCTGTCGACCAACCCACCTCGAGTACTAAAGTCGCCAGGATGAGCCCAACCCAGGCGACAAAACTTTTGGATGACTTGAGAAGAACATCCCATTGGGTGTTAAAATCTATCAAAATTCAACCGGACGAGGTCTTGAGATTTAAACGCCCACGTGTTCACGATAGGAGGCTTGGCGATATTCATAGGGTTGAGGGTGATCCTAAGGCTGGGAATAAACTGAAAGTGGCTAGGGTTCTTGCTCAGCGCTCGCTTGCACTACAAGGTGAGAGACACGGTTCCTTAGATATTGAAAGTATATGCGAGATTGCCTCTTATAGGGGGAAGGGTATTAACAGAGGACGACGGGGAAAAATTTCCTCGTATGTGACTTACGAACTTGCTATTTCGGAGGAAGACAAAACTTTTGCCATCAGAGCAGTTCAAGCGGGTATAAGACAGTTAGTGGTGGAACGACTGCTTAAAAAAAGGCTTGAAGAAGCAGGGCACTGCACCACGGCATCGGGAATATCTGCCTTCACAGCTCTTGTTGTTACGTCTTTCAGGGGCCTCGCCTATAAGAACATTCCAGAGTTTCTGGATCTTCTCCTCGACTCGACTTCGATTAATTCGTCGCTCTCAAAGGACGGCCCAGATATGGACCATACTTCGCCGGTATCGATCGCAGATATCATTCGAGAAACTTCAGTGTGGTTTGATCGTCTACAAGTACATTACGACAGTAGGTCTTGGCGGTTTTTTAACACGGAGCTTTGGTTAATGTTTTTCTTTAGAATCCGTTGATATTTGTTCACATTCGGAAAAACAGCGGCTAGAGAGCTCATCTTCATTCCCCCTGGGCGTTGATAGGAGTATGCATCACCGCGATAATAATCCGGGAGAAAACTCAAGATCATCTGACGAAGTGGATAACTCAGGGGAGTCAAATGTTTCAGCATCTCTCCAAGGCGTGGGCCCAATAATCACAGATGCTGAGGACGCTTCGAACCCAGCCCAATTGCACACGTCATCGTCAGCACGGGTACTTGAAAGTCATGCCAAAGGGATGCTCGCATGGGCGAAGTCGGCTAAGATTGTTCATGACGGCAATACTATTCAACTGGCGAACCAATGCCAGTCTCCTTGCCAGTTTACTGTAAATGAGATCACATCGACTACTGATACTCCGCTATCAAATGATCTATCTGATCAATCATCGCTCGAGGGCCCCACCAATTGCTCTGCTCTATCAAAGGATATGGTTGACCAGCCATCTGCTGAGGGCCCCATCCTGGGTGTAGCATACCATCCTGGTGCAACATATGCTTTGTCATTTTCCAAAAGTATCGAGCTCACAACCCGAGACCAGACCATTAGAAGTGTGGACCTTCAACTCTCATGTTCTTCTAGATCAAACCCCCACAGCACATCTAGCATTGCTAGCTCGGATGTTTCTGAGTCCCCGGGAAGCAGAAGTCAAGGGAAAAAACTTTGCTATGGAGGCACCCTACTGGAAGCTCCTTTGGCTGAAAGGGTTCCCCACGATAGGTTCTCCCCGGAAGCTTCTTCTGTATATTTTCAACTCCGGGAGTGCAGTCATATTTCGGAACTCGAGGGATATAGCCAAGAGGAGCAATTCTCTCAATCTACATCTACTGATGTTGGAGAAGGAGGCATATCGGACTCGGGTATGATACCTAAAATTGCTCATAACGGGCCGTTGTTACCAGGTAGCATCGAGCTCAAGCTTGTCTCGGCAAAATTCTAACACCTGTACCGCATTTTAACAGATAATAGCTCTCCTACTTCACAAACATCTCCAGCAAGAACGAACTACATTCAACAAACCAATGTTGCTGCAGGAAACATTCCTATCTGCCATGGATTTGATTCCAGCTCTGCTGCCCTGGGAATTTTCGATGCCCAGGAAGCTAGCACCACAGATCGAAAAAGAAGGCGAATTCTTGCGACACCAAATTCTCCTGCGACGCAAATCGGTTCAATTCCATCTCATATCGTACCTCCACAACAATGCGGTCGGCTCACGAAGCCACTGGATGAGCCTGCTGCACAAGCTGCTCTTGGGATGCAGTTCGGGTCCAATTCATTTGCATCTTACGATGCATTCAATCCTAGACAATTTGGCCAGCCAACGATGTCACTTGACGACCTTGCTACCCAAAGTTCTCTTGCGATGCAATTCGACTCTAATACAGTTGGACCTCATGCTGTGTTCAACCCAAGACAACATGGTCGACCAACAACTTCATTGAGCGAGTCTACGGAACAGGGTACACATGGTGTGCAGAATCTCGTTGACATGGGTTTTAGACACGTATAATAATTTCAATCTTAAACACGTTGAGTCTGCGCAGCAAGAAACAGAGGAGTAAAGTGGTGTACTTCTGCGTCCTCTTCCCGTAAAGCTTATGCGAGACCGAAGCAAAATCATCGTCCGACTTTCATTCTTATTTCACTTATGAATTAAGTCCGATGTCAGCATTCAGGGCAGATTGTCTAGTCTTTAATCTGGATGATTGAAAACTGGGGTAGTCAAGTTTCCTCAACCAGGATTGTACCTACTTAAAATAAATCAGATACCTATGAATTCAAACCCGCATAATTACTTATAGGCTCTCGGAATAACACCCAACTATTCATTAGGCTGGGGGAGTGATGAAGATGACACTCGCTCCCGCGCAAATAATAGGGTTTATTTTAATGTATGCGTAGTGACCTTCGTCCAATACCGGCTGGGGCGTGGTTCCTTCTTCGGTCTTGAGAGATAGTGTCAAGTGGTCAGATAGCGGAATAAGATACATTTGAAAGGAGTCATTGAGGATTTCCTTGGCTTCGTGGAATTGTGCCACGGTCCAGATCCACTATATTGATGTGAGCGGAGAAGATAAGATGGAAGAAAATCACGCACCCTGCCAATTTTCATTTCCTTAATTAATTCTGAGACTTTTTTTGCGAGATTGTCTCCTCCGTACATGACACCACCCTTTATCTGGGTCGGGAGTCTCTCGGCTTTCCGTATTTTCCCTTCTTCGGACTCCCCAGGTATCAAGGCCTTGATCTCTTTCCGTATTCTTTCGGCGGGGACTGTAAGGGTCGAGGACAAGATAGCTTCGCCTATTTTGGGATAGCCGACAGGAATCATTGTTTCCTTTGGAATGCGTTGTTGTCTTCGGACGAAAGAGGATCGAGACGAACGAGGGTACCCAGCCCGAGTGGTATGTTTAGGAGAATGCAGGAATAAACTGGCAATAGGTTAACCGAGGCGAGAAAAGTGGGCACAAAATGATTCGTGGACTTCGACTCATAATTTTAATGAGTTTTTGTTTTACTGTCGTCTGGGAGTGAGCTCCATCAGTGTTCTAGCTTGGGAGGGGTAGAGGGGTTGTTACGGGAGAGTCACCTGACTATCCTTTTACCGCTTTAGGATGTTACCTACCGCTAGATAGTTATATAGGAATATCATCCTTTTCTCTTCTCCCATAACAGGTCAGGGGTGATTACTTTGAATCCTTGAGATTTTGTGATCCTGGCTAGTGGTGACATGCCAAACGCGGCTAATATCCAGCCACAATCTTGGACAGTACGGAGAAAGAGTAGCCATTCAAACTAAAAAAAATGTTTATATTTGTACTTGCTAGATTGTTTTGATAAAAGCAAAAACATGTATTAAATGTCATGCACCACATGAACATTTCTAAAAATCCAACAATCTCTTGTCTATGTATACAGATACAACTCTTCAAACCACCAAACTAAACCTTTCTTTCCAGCTCCTTCTGAGCTTCAGCATCAACTTGCTCCTGCAACTTACGGTCCGCCTCGCGCTTAAGCTGATCGGGGCGACGAAGAGCAATGTCCTTAGGACGGAAGTCACTGAACAGGTGCTTGAGAACGTTCTCAATCAACCAGCAGCCACCGTAATCGAAGATCATCAGCACGGTCAAAGTCACCTTAAACTCATTGGTGAAGGGAACGAGGCGCAGCTTCTCATTCAGCTCGGGAATGAATTCGGTGGCGCAGGAGAATGCAACACCAGATGCGGCAATGAGACCCCAGTACATGCCCTTGTTCTCACGAATGGACTCGCGGAAGGGACGACCTTGGTAGTTGATCGAGAAGGTGGAGATTTGCTGGATCAGCTGGAGGAGGTAGATGGCACTGTTCAAGAGGGAAGGCTCAAACTCGCCCTCGAGATCAATATCGGAGTCTCTCCTGTTCGTTGTGTTAGCTATGAAATGGGATAAATCAAAGGGAGTTCTCATAACGTACGGCTCGTGCTTGTAGACATAGTTGGAGAGGTAGATCAGAGTCGCAATGTGGATGGCAAACTGTCCAAGAACAGATCCAATAATGTAGACGTTGAAGATATTGGGCTGGGGGCGCTCCTTAGACAGACCCTCGACAGACTAAAAACATCAAACCATTAGCAAACAATTTTGTCAACATGAACAAGAACTACATACCTTGGCGCGTGAAATAGAAAGGAAGCAGACACTCATCAGCATACCGCTGATGGTGACCTGTCCATCACCGAACTTAATACCATCCAGGTAGATGACACTCAGACTGTAGGCACTGATCAAGCAGTTCAAAGCAAGAATCTTGTACATCTGAATAGTCGCAACCAGGGTACAACGACCTTGACGGATAATATTCGGGATAGCAATAACGTTGGCCAACTTGCTGGTGAAGGGAGCAGCGACTGAGGCGTCACCCAACTTGATAGTGGGAGGCTCGCTGTCATCCAGCTCCTGTTCCATCATAGAAGCTGTAAGCTTGTCTGCAAGGCCAGCTGCGGCAGTCTGGGCCTTCTGCTGTCTCTGCTGCTGGGGGGTCAAGTTTGATTCCTGCAAGGCCTGGGCGCCAGGAGAGGTAATAGTTGGGATAGCCTCGGGGGTTGCGCCAGGAGCGGTGATCGCGGCACCCTTGCGCTGTGACTCCCGTTCCACGGCTTTCTCGTAGTTTGGGTTGGAGGGACCAGGGGGGTACAGGTGAGCGATTTGAACAGGGACTGGAGGGGCGGGCTGGTTGAATCTTTGCATCATGCTGACCTGCTTCTCATACAGCTCTTTCATCTTGGTGGTCCGATAGTGTTCAGCGATCCTAGTTAGATCATCTTGCGAGCCGTTCAGAAGCGCGACACCGATGTGAGCCTGCTTCAGAGCGCCAACATCGTTGGTACCATCACCGCACATCAGAGTGGTGTATCCAGCGTCCTTGAGACCAAGAAGAATGTCTTCCTTTTGCTTGGGAGACACACGAGCATAAACCCAGGTGTGACGGAGGAGATCAGGGAGAGCCTTCTGGTCCTTGAACTTTGCCAGGGCATATCCAGTGATACAGATATCCTTAGTCTTCAGAATCTCCGGGTCAAGGGGCTTAGTGGGATCGACGTCGATGTTAAGCTTATCGTCGACGGTACGCCAAACAATCCTGGTTCCAGAGTTGTCGTGTTCGGGGGCATCGAGGATGAGAACCTCGCGGTCAACAATCTCAACCTTGCGTGCGACATGGACAGCGGTCAGCGGGTTATCGCCAGTAATCATGACAACGCGGTGGCTGCTTTCGTTCAGCATGCGGACAGACTTGATGGCATCATCCTTCAGGGGGCACTGCAAGACAAGGAAACCGGCAAAGATCAGTTCTGATTCAACCTCTTCGCGGACGTAGTTGTTCACGCGGCCCTGGGAAAGCTCGGATTCAGATGAAAGGTACTTGTATGCAAGAGCAAGCACACGAGCACCATTACGGGTGAAGTGCTTGTAGGTTTCTTCGTAGTTTGGCGGTGTGTTGACCAGCATAGAGTTGATGGTCTCGGGGGCACCCTTGACACCCACAAACGTGGACTTGACCTTCTTGGAAGTCTTGCGGTCATTGGTCGTAACGGTGGCGATAGTGCTCTGGCGTTTCAGAACCGAGGAGAACTGGAATCTTCTCTTGATTTGAACTGACTCGACGTTGCGACCGGAGACAACGGGAGCGTTGCCCTTGGAAGACAGAGTATCGTTCTTGCCCAGAGTCCAACCAAGCCATTCCAAAGTAGCCTTCTCCATAGGGTCACCGACGACCTCGCCCTCATCCAGCTTCACCAAGGCGTGAGCACTGGCGAGAACGAGAGTGGTTTCGGGTCCAACCACAGCGGAACTGGCCAATTCAGTGTGGGCACCATCGGCTTCGACCTTCGAATCAGCCTCACCCAAAGTGAGTCCAGCAATACCATCAACGACAAGGTCCTCCCCAGTCAGGGTACCGGTCTTGTCAAAGCAAGCGATGTCAACACGACCAGCGAAGGGGATACGGAAAGGCTCAGTGCAGAAAATGGCATACTTGCTCAAAGCAGCAAGACTAGTATTGACAGCCAAGCTCAGTTCCATAGGCAGTTCGGGAGGAACAACACTGGTGATAATGAGGACACAGTCGAGCAGAAGCTTGGAGCGTTTGCGGTCCCGGATCACACCCTCTTGCCAGACATACCATGAAGCGGCAATTGCGAAAATCAGGAGGAAGAGGATGAACAACAGAGCTTCAACGTTGTTGGCAGAGACACGTTCAGTGGAGTAGATCATGGTCCGGACGAGGCTACCCTGGCTGGTTTCGAAACCGGTCTTAACAACCACACCCAAAGCACCATTGTCTGGAGGCATGGTAACGTTGCTGGACAAGTTCTTCAAACTCGAGTCGGCAGTGAGATTAGGGTGAGTAACTTGGAGGACCTTGGTACCTCCATGCACAAACGAGAGCTTGTCCAATCCATCCGGTTCAATCAAGTCAGTGCCGGGACGGAGCTGAACGGAGTCTTTCAGAAGAGGTGTGCTCTCGCCAGAAAGCATAGCCTCGTTCACAATGACACTGCCTTCAACCAGAAGAATATCGCAGGCAACGCCACTATCCTCCTTGGTGCGGTTCACTGACATGAGATCGCCGGGAAGGAGCTTGTCACTGGTGATCTCCTGCCATTTGCGTTCACGGTATACCCAAACATCGTAAGGCTTGATGCTCATTCCACGGAACTCGCTCAAAGTCCTCTGGCGCTGCCACACAACGGTACTTTCAAACATAACAAGCATGAAGAGCGTGAAGAGAGAGTAGTACCAGTATTCATCCAACATCCACAATCCAACACAGAAAATCTGGAAGACGAAGAACGGCGCGACAGCGTGCTCCTGGAAGAGCTCAAGGAAACCAGGAACGGGAATATCGAAGGTGTTATCGCCATAGTGGTGGTGGACGCGATCAATCTCGGCCTTCGACGTGAAGCCCTCGGTCAGCTGGAAAGTTTCAAGGGCTGGCTTTGGTTCGGCGTCAAGGACGTAAGACAAGGGCGCAAAGGTGCGGGTCTCGGGGTAAAAGAGGAAGCGGCGCTTCTGGAAGAGGAACGAAAGAGTCTTCTTCTGGCCGCTGGTCTCATAAATCAATTTGCAGATCTCGGCAGTACCAGCGTTGGTGATGGGAACTACTTTGATAAGCCGGGCAGTGTCGATGGACTTGGCTCGAGTAGTAGTGAATAGGGTGTTGATATCAATGTTCCACTTGGTCATTAGCCAGAAGAGCGACTGAATTGTGATGATGGACCCCGCGAACACAAAGGTCCATTCTTGTCCCTGAATATAGGTATCATAACGCTCGGGGGAGAGGTAGAAGGCGAAGAACACGGGCCAAATGATCAGGAAAGGCCAGACGTATGTGTGCAATTGCCAAGTGATAGGATTATGCAACGAGGCAGTATGGATCTGAGGGTCGTCCACGAGCTTTGCCCTGTATGCTGTTAGCTGCAGCCGTAAAGAACCGGGGGGAGGTTCTGTAACGCACATGGTGGCAATCTAGTGACCACGGTCAGAGTCAAACAACCAGAAAATTAAAGACTCATACGAAGCGGGAAAGCGATGATAAGATCCAATGGAGGAAATGCTCAGATTCGTAGATGAAGCCACCTTCCATCTTGCAATTCGGTTCCAGAGGATTCGCCGCTCGACGCGCTAGCATTATGTCAGCCTGCCCCGACCGCCGCAGGCTAATGTGGCGTTAAAATCCAAAACCGCCGGGCTAGCTCAGGTAGAGCGTAAGACTCTTAATCTTAAGGCTGCGGGTTCGACCCCCGCGTTCGGCTATTCCTAAAAACCAAACCTGAGATTTCTTTTTTTGCTCTTTTCTATTTGCTTCTGATGTTAAAGTGCTCGTTCTACGTTAATGGAGCTTTTTTTTTCAAGGTGGAAAATGATGTTAGGGTATAGAGCTTGGAAACCCCAAATAACGGAACAACCCTCAGGATCATTGGAGTACAAAATGTTGAAAGCGACACGCTGTTGTCGTTTGCTTTGTTGTTTGCAGCGTGCCGATATATATCAAATGCCTTGGGGTTTCCTAGTTTGCTCCATCCCCCTTCTTGTCCGCTATCTCCCGAGTCAATCCTTTCACCATCTCCGTCAACATCTTTACCTGCTCCTGCAGCTCTCTAAGTTCATATGTACAACTATCAACCTTGATATCCGGCGTGGTCTCTACCACGTACTGTTTCCAAGTCTCGTCAAGATCAAAATTGACTTCCCTAGCCACATGCTCCCACTCCTGAGCACATTCATCGTCTTCTTCGCCATGGCGGCGATTCCATCGGATCCGGTGCGCCTGGCGGGTCTCAACCCAGGCTGCAACGACAAGCAGAGGCGAATAAATCACACCCATTACAACTTCATTCAGCTTGGCATAGGCCTCCCGTGAAAGCCACCATTCGAATGGAGCTATCAGAAACAGAATCTCGACGAGGTTAAATGCTAGTACCCAGAGCAAGTTAGCCACCTGCATGCTATCGGAATTGAGTAATTACGTACGCGGGATGAAGACATTCTCATCTGGGGCGCGGACGAACTGCATGGTTTTCTGCGCGAAGATGGCCATGTACTCGTCCGTGGCGTTGCCAGAGACATCCTCATATGCGCTGTTGTACAAGGCGATAAGAATATTCAACAGAACTGACAATTGTAAGCATGGCCCCAAATAAGTTGAATGCAAACTTACCAGTCATAACAATAAAATTGAAAACATAGTAGAGAATGATGCCAAAGGGAAATGCAAAGTCCTGGAAAGTGTCGAACTCAGGACTCTGCATGATACTGTTTACCATTCCCTGGAGAATGTTTCGGTGAAGGGGGATATCAGCATCCACTTGGGCCATGCCGACGAAGGCCTGGAAGAAGCCAGCCATAACTACAAATAGAAGAGCAAAGAATATCAAGCTCTCCTTCATCATGACTCGAAGAACCACAAACATAGCACCGAAGAAGCGGAACGAGTCGAGATATAGCATCATACGCATCCAGAACATAGGGCCCGCGAAAGCCAGGAAGTTATAGCTGAGCTCGTTGTATAGCCGCCTTTGTTCATCGTGGGTCGATGATGAGTGTGCCAAGGCAATAAAGCGGAAGATAAGTGACACCGCCAGTATGGTGTAGAGGGTTGAGTTGAAAGCATTCCAGAATTCGAGGTAATTCCATCCAACCTTCCAAAACTTGATCCCCTCGTCGCAGATGAACGCAAGGGTCATACCGTAAAGAATGGCTTCGGCTACATCCAAGTCACCGGTTGGGTTCACGGTATTGATAACTGCCGTATAAATCGCGAGGTAAATCAAGGAGAACAAAATTTGACAGACGTTCTGATACAGAGGAGTCCGCATCCGATCGGGATGGAAATGAACCCAATACCTGGTGTTAGACTTCTCGCTGTACTCGACAAAGTTAGTCGGGTTGCCCTCTTCCTGGCAGATCCAACCCCTCCACAGGTACTGGATGCATCTCTGGTACGGGGCAGAGCTGATGATCCTCAAAGCATGAAGATCTACCGATCGTTCAATGACATTGGCGGGATCAGTCTCCACCCCTTCGCTGAAGATGGAGTAACGCTTGAGTAAGATATCTTTCAGCACATAATCTTGGTTCTGCTCGGATTCGATACTGTTCAAGAATGTGAGTAAATAGCAGAAAGCTCGAAATGTCCAAGGGGCATTACATGCGCTTGGCGATGACCTCGCAAGCCACAGCTCGAACCTCGTGAAGATCGGAATCCCAAAGCTCCACAGAGGATTGAATTTTGAACCATCGCAGACAGACCAGAAGACAATAAACAACGCATGCTTTGTATTCGTCTCCGCCAGCCTTTTTGGCAGTCTCAACCACATCGTCCGTGATGATACGGCTGTTTGGGTCGGTCAAGACATTCTCCTGCACTTCGCAGGAGACAACTTGCTCAATTTGATATTTCAGCCGAAGAGCGACCTTGGCAATTTCCTTTGAAGCATCAGAGGCGTCAGACTCATCGGCAGCATAGGCCGGTAGCACTGCGACTTGTTAGCAGTGTTCCACAGCGCGTGTTTGGAAATGACGTACGTCGACGACGTTCCACTTCGACGCGGTGCCGGGTCCTGCCAGGATCGGCGGTAAAGAGATTTCTCCAATGCACCATTTCGCCTAGAATATGCAAGAATGAATTGAAGAGTGAAAAGAAGAGGAAAGGGGAGAGTTCGGCCCACTGAGAGTTTTTGGCTTGAGGGGGCACCAATGATGATCGGCGGTAGATAAGCTTTAGCTCCCCTCCATTTAATGGGCATTTGATTGAAATTGATAGGATGGATTTATGTTTCTGAATGTGAATACTAACAATAGTCTCTACAAAGGTACGATTTGCATTTAAAAGCATGACTGGCATTGAACGTCTCGGTTGCATCGCAAACATTATATGCATTAGAACTTGCACCTGTGCGGACCCAGCGTCTCTGGCAGACGGTGGGCACGAGGATTTCGACCGCAATTGGCATGCAGCGCATGCACAGGCATGGATATATCATCCCCAGACCCGAAGTTCAGGCGACTGCCCTAGCTAAAGGGAGAGTTTTGACTGCAATCCTGCCCATCAGCACACTGAGCCATTGAGCCTTTCTCCGATATGTGCAAGCGTTTTTCTATCCATTTTTGCCCAACTCTCCTCTAGCGGTGATTCCAGATTTGGATTCTAGCGCTGATGACCGCTGTATGCCCCTCGACTCGGAGTTATGACCCGGTACTTACTCGGGAACACCCTCATCACTCTCAGAGTCCTCATCTCCGCTGACCTGGGTGTTCTCACGCTCGCGCTTCTCCATGAGCTCCTGCAGGATCGCATCATCGTGCTCGGTGACGGCCTTGGGTGCCATCTTCACAGTGCAGCTACCACCGTGTGCCTTGATACGCTCTTCGATTTTGACAATGGCCTCCTCAAGCAACTTAACACCGAGGGTCTTATCGAGACATTGGCTGGCCAAGACGTAAAGAGGAGGAGCCACCAGTCTAACCTTGATCTGGTTCTCAGGGGTGTTGTCGGCCTCAGCGGTACGGAGGGCATCCTTGACGGCGTCGATACCATCGTAACCGAAGCAGGTAACCTCGATATCGGCACGGACCTTGGTAGGGTGGGGGGTCAGCTTGCTGCCGATGTATTGCTGCAGCTCGCTCTTGACGGCATCGCTAGGGAAGGTGATCTCATCCCAGACGTTGGGGTTCCTGGAAAACAACTGTCAGAGGAAACCTCTCATATCATGAGACAAAAAGCACAAGAGCATACGTAATGGAGATCTTGAAAGCATCGTGCGCGTGGCCGTATTTCTGGTTCAAAGGCCACCCGATGTTCTCGTATAGGGTCTCGAGGGGGGTCTGAGTTGCCTCTGCGACGTGGCGCATGATAGAGTGCACTGCCTTGCTCTTGTTGTACCGTTCCTCGCACTTGATGACATCCTCGGGAGAGACACGTCGCTTCGACAGATCAATGTAACCTTCAAGTTCACAAGTTAGTTTCCGGGTTCTTCCAAGCGAATAATGTATCCTTGCCTTTCTCCTTGTCGACACGAAGCACGATGACGACCTCGTTGCGCCCAATACGGATGAGCTTTTGGATACTGCGAATACGTCTGCGAGAGAGTTCTGAGAGGAGGATCATGCCGTCGATGTTGTCATATTCAAGCAGCTTCACGTATGCGCCCATCTCGGCGATCTATCTCGTTCACACAAAAATTAGTTCCTGTCGCTTTGGTCTCTCGGTTGATGATTCGGTTGATCCGTACCTGCTTGACATTCACCATGACGAAGCTATCCACCTCCGGGTACTTGTCCTCATAGAACCGACAGTTTGTTAAAGACATCTTGGCGGGGTTCTGGTTTTTTTTTCTCGGGGAAATCTTAGGTGCGAAAGAGACGGATTTGATGGCACAATCGAGATGATCGATATGGTGGCCAACAGGATATGAAAGATCGTAAAGTCAGGAATACAGGAGCGCAGAGAGGAGAGGCGACGCGAATGAGGCACAATCTATCTCTTTGTGGCGGACTTCAAAACCCACATTGACCTGATCAGTCACGGGACCAGTTAGCACGTGATTCTGATATACACCGCCTTTCAATGTCCACGGTCCACGGGTTTAGTCTTGGCTGACACATCAATCAATTGCGTCAACGGAAATCAACCGGCAAGACAGAAAATAATGTTCCTCGTATACTTTGTAGGTATAGACCTCTCTACGAATCAGAGAATTTCCTTGGATCACGCTTACCGTGTTCCTTATCTTTATTGCACAGTCATTCTCCGAGGATCTGCGTTAAATTAACGATAACACCTGCTTTCCCCGCTTATCAGTCCCCTAGCGCGCGGGCCCTTACCTGACCGACAAGAACAATTTAGGCTAGGCTTGTTGTCCCATTTCCAGATTGCTTTTAATCTTTTCGTTCCAGAATTTATGGCGTGCTACTTGGTGTCTTGCACTTTGACCCAACATACTCCTTAGGCGTTTCTTTATATAAGATCATGTCTGAGACAAGTTCATTGCTCCCTGGGGAGTCCGAAGGATTGGGACGTCGGACTCTACGAGACCGCATTGTCGACACTTTCCGTTCGTCGCCTCAAACTGGTCTTGGGATTTCGACACATTCAATTCATGACCATCAAACGGCACAGGGCAGCCAAACCGGCACCGGGGTTACGAGCGAACCAGACTTGAGAACTCGACTTCTGGAATCGTACCTCCAGGCCGATCCTGTGTGCGGTGAAAGGCGCTGCAGCCATGGCACATTTTCGCCCCAGGTGGAAGATGTGGGAAGACTGTCATTTATCGGAGGGCCGGGCGATGCACTTGGATATAACGGACATGAAGTGGCGGACGGTGCGGTCGGTCGCCCTAGAGGTGTAGTAGACCACCCGGAGTCAGTCCCAGATTCAGAGACTCCGTCACAGATGAAATCATCCTTCGTTTTTCCAATAACCGAGACGAATAAGCAGTAGGTCGTATCTTATTCATGTACTGCGAGCACTTTTGTAGCGCGCTTCAATAATGGTAACTAACCAATCAATGGCAGATACATATCCTATTATATTCCCTTTTTCAATTGGATTGGACAATATCATTGGTCATTCCTGCGCGGAGATCTCATGGCTGCGTTGACCGTGGCCTCGATCTATATCCCGATGGCCCTCTCTTTGGCCTCCAATCTTGCACATGCACCACCCATCAGCGGCCTCTACTCTTTCGTCATTCACACCTTGGTCTATGCCATCCTAGGAAGCTGCCCTCTAATGATAGTTGGACCGGAGGCTGCTGGTTCCCTGCTAACGGGTGCTATTGTCAAAGCAAGTGTCATGCAAGGAAACTCAGGCGAGGACAACCCTACGGAAACTGCTGTTGTTGTAGGAGTGGCTACTGCCATGTCCGGCGCCATGATTCTGATTGCAGGACTGACCCGCCTAGGGTTTTTGGACAACGTGCTCAGTCGGCCATTCTTGAGAGGATTCATCACTGCCATCGGCTTTGTGATTTTTGTAGACCAGCTTATCCCAGAACTGGGTCTGGCCGAGTTTGCTAAAGAAACCGGTGTCAGCCATGGCACTAGTGTTGAAAAGCTGATTTTCATCTTTCGATACGCTCGAGAGTGTCATGGACTAACTGCTATCGTTTCGATCGTCAGCTTTTCTGTCATCATGATGTTCAGGTACGTGCCGCGCCGCCGTGTCTATATTCATCATACTGATCACCCGCAGAACTTTGAAAAAGATGCTTGTGCCTCGTATCCCCCAGGTGATTTATTTCCCAGACCGCTTCCTGGTTGTTGCCCTGTCGGCAGTTTTGGCTTGGCACCTCGACTGGGAATCCAAAGGGCTCGAAATCCTTGGACACACAGAGGTCGCCTCCGGAGGACTATTCGCTTTCAATTGGCCTTTTCAGCCTGCAAATATGAAGCACGTGCGCACAGCAATGAGCAAATCCTTTATTATCGCGCTACTTGGCTTCTTTGAGTCATCTGTTGCGGCCAAGGGGCTAGGCGAAGGCAGTTCTGATGGAATCAAGGGAATGCACATGAGTGCCAATCGTGAGATGGTTGCACTAGGTGTCGCCAATGTGCTCGGAGGCTGCTTCTCGGCTCTGCCTGCATTTGGCGGATACGGACGAAGCAAGCTTAGCTCGCAGACAGGAGCACGGTCACCTATGACTAGTGTTTTTGTGAGCATCATCACATTCACATGTGTCCTGGTGCTTTTGCCATATCTCTTCTACCTCCCAGTTCGTCCCTTTCAGGCCTACACCAAACCTGCGTATCTTTTCCAAGTGCCGACCATGCTAATCCTCCAATAGAAAGCAGTCCTGAGCTCCATGATCTCCGTTGTAGCCTTCACTCTAGTGGAAGAATGCCCGCATGACCTACTCTTCTTCCTCCGCCTACGGGGCTGGTCAGAGCTCGTCCTCATGTTCCTCATCTTCACGACAACAATCTTCTACTCCCTGGAACTAGGCATGGCTATGGGGATGGGCCTGTCAGTGTTAATCCTCATTCGCCACGCAACAGCCCCCCGAATCCAGATCATGGGCAAGGTCCTCGGCACAGACGCGCGTTTCGACAACGCCGAACTCCACCCGGAAAACGTGGAGCTAGTCAAAGGCGCCCTGGTCGTTAAGATCCCTGAACCCCTCACCTTTGCTAACACCGGCGATCTCAAGAACCGTCTGCGGCGTCTAGAACTCTATGGTTCTACTCATGCTCATCCTTCTCTACCACGCATGCGCGCGCCGGAGCATAACAAGAATATCATTTTCGATGTTCATGGCGTTACGAGTATCGATGGGTCTGGTACCCAGGTTCTCTCGGAGATTGTGCATGCATACGCAGAGCAACGCGTCCGAGTCTTCTTCTGCCGTTTGCCCAATAGCAGTGTGTTCCGTATGTTTGAGCGGAGTGGTATAGTTGAGAAGTGTGGTGGATTGTCTCATTTTGTGCCCAGTGTTGATGAGGCGCTGCGGTTGGCAGAGTCCGAGAATCAAACGCAGGAGATGTAATGTCGATCTTGCTAAAATTGGTGACAGGTGTTTGGATATGGTGTGAATATCTTGTACGGACATATTGCATTTTGCTCATCTAAAATAAAATAGAAATATGGTGCTGCGTGACTAGTTGGAGCAATATCCATCAAGACGACAGATGAAATTGCCAACTATTTCTTCCCCAGTAACAAGCTTTGGTTTTCCTAGAGAATTGGAGTAAACCCTTGTTCTTTGCTATGCATTAGGATCAGGTCTCCTGAATCTTGACGATGAAAGCCAGCGTTGTAGCATCAGTATTACCAGAACACTGGGCCAAAGCATGGCGCTACATACCAGCTACAATGTAGCTGTCCTGATTTGCACTTCGTTGTGCAGTCCTGTATTGGCGACGAGTCCAGCAGACTGGATAGCCCCAAAACCAAAGCTATGAGCTCCGAAGATATTGTAATGTGTCCCAGTTTCACACTGGTACAGAAAAACACCCAGAAGTTCACGTAGCCGAGTGATCTTCCACAACAGCCTTCCGTATCACCGACCGCAGAAGAATCTCCCCTGCCTCCAAAGCAAGTTCATTCTTGTCGCCTCGAGAGTCCTCACTGCCATCCCCAACATCCCTATCAGCGGCCACTACCAGCTTCACACGCCCCTCACCACCCAAAACGAAAGCAGCACATGCAACCTTCGAGAGTCGCACATGGTGCTTAGCCGGCTGGTCTGAAGACGACCCATCCAAATCCAGCTTCATGGCAAGATGCGTGTCCAGATACGAAGTAAGATTGGCAATGAAAGGGCTGCGCAGTTTATGCTGAAGACTTCGCGACTTCGGCGCCGACTGTCCGGGCTGATCGCGCAGAAAGCCAACCAGTGAAGAGCGCGCGACACTGACATTGAGGGATCTCAGCGCTGGTGCAATTGAGGATGAGAATGAGAGCGTGAGCTGTAAATCTTTGATAACATCTGCAACTGTGTCGCTTGCACTTGGCCGTTGAGTGCGCAGGGTATCGATGTATGTCTCTAGACCTGCACAGAGAAAGCTCGACGGCAGTCGGAGGGGCGAGCAGTAAGTGTCGAAATTGGTGGATAAGAAAGTGATGAAAGTTTGCCGGAGCGCAGTTGGGAATCTGGTTAGGAGGAGAGGGAGAGATGTGGATCCCGTGCGTTGATTTGGGGATGATTTTGTCTCTGCGAGCAAAGCTGCTTTGTAGACGATGTTTTCATATTCTAGCGTTACTAGAATTCCAGAAATTGTGGTATTCTGTGATCTGCGTGGAACCTCGTCGCGCAATGATTGAGAAGATATTGGTCGCCATTGACAATCTTTTAGGGCGCCTGTCTTGGAGAGCGCGTCGTCGCCTGCTGCACTAGTGCTGGCATAAATTCCAGCAAGGACATCGCCTGTGAGATGGTCGCGTAGACGCGTTGCATATGTTTTCAAGGCGACTTGGTTGTCTAGGAGGGTTTCACAGTCCTTCCCATGATGGAGAGGGGAGAGACGGTGTATGGTCCAAGAAGTGTTGAACAACTGTCGTGGATCTGCTTGTTCCATGGCAGATAAGGTGTGAGTTTGCAACAAACTCGGCTAATTCTTATGCTATAATTGAAGCATATCGTCGTCGAGGAATATTGATACTTGGCGATGTACATAGCGACGCGTGCGAGTTGCAAACAAAGCAAACTTCTATCAATTTCTTTAACCACTTCGATTACAACTGCCAGTACGGAGTACATTTCTTTTGATTTGAGAAGAGAATTAATAAGGATGAAATAGAAAGCAAATGCAATTGGCTGAAATGTTCATCTGTCCAACTCCGGTATATCCCTTATTAAAGAATCTAGACACCAGGCGCCTCCAACACTTGAACGCTTAAACCCAACAATTCATGCCTGCCATCCTCTCGTGGGATGGCAATCCGGACACCCAAAAACAATTGGAATACCATTCCAGACCCAGACGTGCTCTACGTCATGGGGTATCGCTCGCCGGGCTCTCAACTCAACTGCTGCAGCAGCAAACCAAATATCTTCCACTGAACTGTGCAAGCTCTCCGTAGACGCGCGCGCAAAAACAACCGAGTTCATATGATCCTTTTCGTACTTCGTCGTATCCTGATAGAAGTTGTACATAAAATCCTTGCGTTGTGTTCGCTGGCTCCCACCGTCCCCGATCTCAGCGGAGAAGAACTCGACGATCCGCACAAACGGCGCCAATGTGAGCAACGAGCTAATCCACGAGTCATCGATCTCGGCCTGGCCATCCGGCGACATGGCGTAGCGTATGTATGAAACAAGCAAATGCATGCAATGGTGGGTCGCAACCAACGCCGGCGTGTTGGTGAAGGGAGGGCTTCGGAGGATCCGTATTTGTAGCTCGCGGTACATCCTCTGGCGTATCTCGAGTGGTAATGGCACAGGAAGCTGGCCTGCCTCGTATTTTTGCAAGAGCATGTTGGTGTGCTCGCGTCGGGCGGACGCGTATGATTCGAGGAAATAGAGTGTATAGTACCTGGTAGAGAAGAGGTCAGTGACTTGTTGGAGTGAAGCAATTCTCCACTGTTCTTACATGAGTGGTGCAAGGTGGAACCGTATGCTAGCTATGCCACGGTTGACAAGGGCGTTGCGCTCGTTTCGCTTTGCAGGAAATGAGGCCTTCATGACAGCCGGTTCGGTCTGAATGAACCGATCAAGGATTCGATCTGCCAGGTAGTGGCAGAGCCTTGAACAGAGCATCTGCCTGCGTCTCAGCCCATGCAAGTATTTGAAGGTATAGAGATGGCCGCCCCTGGCGCTTTTGGACGGTGGGAATAGGTCCGATAACAGCACGACATCATCACTGGGGCTTCGAGTATAAGTGCGGTCATCATCGATTGGCGATGGAAGGGTACCGTGGCGACGCAAGCGAAGATACTGCCGAACAATCTCATGCTCGTTCCTGGTGAGTAATTCGCAAAAAGCCTTGCAGACGAGTCTCAGCGGATGGAAGTCGGTGATGCCGGAATATGCGAATATGCGGATTTGAATCTCGACAGGGAGGTCCCACGGGGAGGAAGCTGGAAGATCTGTAAGGTCATTTCTGACAGGGAGTGAGTCAGTGGATTTTTCGCGGATTGTCGCAAAAGATCTCACCTTAAAGACGATCCGCGCTGGTCCTTGGCACCCGCCTTTCTCCTGTTATGGATCGCAGCCCGGACTTTTTGAACGGAGAGGGCAAATTTGGCAAAGCCAGTCATTCTTCGGCCCTGCAATACATGAATTGACTGGCTCCCAACGAGAAGCACACTTTGCCGGGGCTCATGGAGATAAAACAGGTTGATTGAAGGGGGCAATCTGAGCTAGGTTCCATAAATAGTACATGACTAAGCCCTCGAAGGTTCCGAGGTCTGGGCGCTCCTGTAATGAGAGGTCGACAAGCATTTGAGCATCCAAGTGCCAATTAAATGCTGACACCTCCAGTGAGACATGCCAATCTTGGCAATGGGGTTGAACACGACCAAGCAGACCAAAGGATTAGACAGAATCTCCGAAAGTAATGTCTAAGATTACAGACAAGGATCCACCTGAATATTGGGAATGACTTGATACGAATAAGATGTACAAATTAGGGAGTAAACAAGTTTTATACTATGCAAGCTACGTGGTGCGGAACTGACCAGGGGAGCCCTTGTAATCCTTCAGGGCTCCTTGGGCCTGGGCAGCAATTACGTCATCCCTCAATGGCGTGCCCAAGGCAGCCCTGGAGATATAAAGACCGACCTTCCTATACTCAATACCTTCAAGCATACTAACTAGTATTACTCCAACTTACAAAATGACCAGCAATATCCTCATTCTAGGTGCCACGAGAGGACTGGGTGCCTCTCTGCGGACATTGTACTCCGCAAAGACAGCGACCCATGTGTTTGCAACCTCCCGATCCTCCAACCCAGAGCCAAGCCCAGGAGTCACCTGGTTGACAGGAATTGATATCTCCCAACCAGATGTGGGCCAAAAGCTTGTTTCGCAGCTTCCATCTACAAAGCTCTCAACAGTCATTGTCAACGCTGGATACTTTGGCTTTGAGACATTTGATTCTCCCGACTGGGAGAAGCAGGTTCAAATGTACACGACCTCTGCAATTGGTCCCGTCTTTGTGGTGCACAATCTTGTTAAAGCCGGGTTGTTGGACCAGGGTAGTAAAGTGATCCTCCTCAGCAGCGAGAGCGGCAGCATCACATTGCGTCACGAGAAAGAAGGCGGGGGTAACTTTGGCCACCATGCCAGCAAGGCTGCTTTAAATATGGTTGGGAAGCTCCTGAGTCTGGACTTGAAGCCAAAGGGGATTACAGTTGGCCTAGTGCACCCTGGATTTATGCGGACGGAGATGACGAAGGGTGTTGGATTCGATAAGTACTGGGATGCAGGTGGAGGTGAGTGTCCAGTAGACTACTCTTACAGGCTTTATGAGAATGCCTCGTGAATTTGCTAGATCTAACTAAATGTCTTTTGAAAAACAGCTGTTACGCCAGATGAAGCAGCGGAAACACTTGCAGCTTTCATTGAAGAATTCAACCTTAGCAAAACCGGAGAATTCTGGGCGCCAAGAGGACCAGGGTAAGATATTTGATTGTCTATCATCAGAAACACGACTAATTTTATCCATGACAGAGACATTGGCACCGCAGAGAGTGTTCTTGGGAAGAACCTGCCAACTCCTTTGCAACTTCCGTGGTAGAGAGCGAATGGTTGAATATGAGCTACCGGAGCCATAAGTCTCTCTTCTTTCCTCAAATATCAAGTACCCAGCACCGATTTAAGAGGAGCTGTTTCACTCTAATGAAGGCTGTTCATGCGGTCTCGCACACATAAACACTAAATCCCTCCCCATATCCTTTCGTTCTTCACGTCCGATAACTTTAACACCAAAACTCTTCGTGTAGAAAGCCTGCATGCGCTCATCATCAGTGAGCAACATAACCCGACGTAGATACGGCATGTTCTCCTTGCAAAAGGTCTCGGCAACACAACCAACAAGCCATTTCCCAAGTCCGCTACCTTGGTACTCGGGGAGAACGTAGGTATCCGACAGATAAACAAATGAACACCCATCTGTCACCACACGGGCAAGTCCAATCTGTTCAGTGTTCTCTGAAGACGGGATGGTAGAATCATTTACAGATTCTACAGGTTAGGTCCACCTGTACACCCCGAAACTCAAGGCGCCGTGGAGCATCTGCCATAACACCTCCTCTGGGAAGGGCCTTTGGACCCAGTAAACGAAGTGCCTGGCGTATGCAGCATTGACTGCCTTGACAGAGAGTAGCTTTGGCTCGGTGGATATGAAGAATTCGCGATTGGTGTCTCGTGTCCATGTTTTAGGTGGGAGTCCACTTGTTGGTGGGGTAGAGGACATGGCGTATGTGAAGAAGGTTTGGTGTTTTGGTGCTGTGGTGCTGGGTTATGTTCGACAATTCATGCGGTTGGACTTCAAGAAATGAATGGCATCTTGAGATTAATGTGCTGTATAGTGATAGTTGAAGAAATTGTAGTCTGATACTTGATTTGTCATTTGAGACGTGCGCTCGATCTCCACTTGGATCACGACACATTAGTCTGATAAAACGACTATGCGGCAACCTTTCAGTGAATCCAAGCCTCCACCCAGAGAACTGCATCGGTCATGCGCCATAAGCCTCCCTATACATCCATGTTAGAGATAACTGCGTGTTCAGGATAAAAAGAAAGAATCGTTGAGTGATAGAGACAATGCTAATCCAGACGACCAGTACGGGCGACTAAGTGCACCACCTGGCACATAACAGTACAATGTTGAGTCTACCGTATGCAGTCTTTTTATCTCTACAATTTTATCAACTTGCCTGCTATATGTTTACTCTCTAAGTGCATTCAATTGATACTTTACAGGTGCATGCTCCATAGCAGTTGACCTCAATCTATGGTGTTGAACCAGGTTTAAATATTTTTTTAAAGTACAAAATTCATCAAGAAGCAGTAAAAAAGACAGCCAAAAAAATTTGTTTACTTCACTACTCCGTACATGACATAAAATTTCTGAGTTCCCTGCTATATCGCGTGGAATGGTATGGCGACCATACAGAGATTCTTTCTAGATGTGTTTAAATGAGTTGATATCCCCTCGATAATGTAGGCTGTCACAAATCTACTCAAGTGGGGATTTAGACTGAACCTTGTACTGGTAAGACCAAATCCTGAAACATGGTCAGATTTACACATTTATCCTAATCAGGTAATTCTGATGAGAATTGATATTGGCCATGGAAACCTCTTAGAGATCATGTTGCGGCAGTTAGTTTATGTACGAAGGCCTGGGTCACGCATATAAGGTAGCTCGAACCTTCAGTCAGATTGATAGCACTTTCTTATTATTCTATAAGCCTACTACCAGCTTTTCCAATTATCAATTTCAGGCCAAGATTGGAAGTGCAGCATGCCATCTCAAACAGAAGTCATTGCAGCTATTGATGCAGGTAAGCCTAAATGGTTTAGCGGTAACGCGGTTTTCAAGTGAGGATTACGTCGAAGTGCATAGTGGAATGTGAGATGTATTGAGTGGTTGTTGTAGAAGCTAAGTTCTAGAGAGACTATGAGTGTGACAGCAGTAGAGCACCTCCAAGCTCTTGTAGCAGATTGACTGCCGCCTGAAACCGACAGAATCATTGGCTCCCTTGATTATATTGAGCCTGAGGTGTTTGGCGGTAACGAAGTCGAACGTCTAAACGTACGCGCTGCAGCACGTCGTCTACTTGCCAGGGTGGAGACACCATATGAGTGTGTGTGGGGCTTCTGATTCAAACAGCCTGTTTCCTTTGCTGCTCTACAGACATGCAATGACTTAGGCCTTTGGAAATCCTGGATAGGTGTTGGGGGTGAGAAGTCTATCGACGAGCTAGTCACATTTACCACTCCCACTTTCGATGCAAACCTGCAGCGTAAGCTTTCTCTTCATACTGCTCATACTTTAAACCAGCAAGACTCATGAAGATATACAGGTCGATCGGTCCGCCTACTGGCTGCTTTCAACGTGGTTGAGGAGACAGTGGAAAACAAATTCAACGCCACTCCGTTCTCAAACGCAGTCGGCGGCCATAACCTGCCGGCTTATCTAGCAAAGATATCTTACCAAGAGCTCACGGGTATAAATACGAACAACCAGTCAGATAGTGACCCCGACAGTTTCAGCTTCCTTGGACGATTGCAGAAAAGCTCCGCTTGCTTTGAAGCTTTCAACGGCCACATGGAGGCCTGGACGGCATGGAAGACCCCGTGGACTAAGGTTTATAATACAACAAAGCTGCTAGAAGGTGCCAAGTTGGACGATGGTTCTCCCTTCCAGGTTAATTTCCGTGGAAACTCTGGGATTGATGTTTCCCACGTTCTTGCAAAGTACCCAGACCTTCCTGCCGGATCACTAGTCCTGCAGGATCTTCCAGAAGTCATCATCAATGCTCAAGTTGATAACAGTATGAGATGTTCATTGAAGCTGAGATTGCCTAGATTTGCTTTGTTCTTGGGAGTAAGATCGAGGACTTCCGATGTGACGCGATTCTAGTTAGGCTTTACTGTGCTATTTGGTAGTGACTGCTGTATCTCGAGGATCTCTAGTAGAGGGTAGATTGTCGGGATCCATGGATCTATTTTCAACAAATTCATTCGGTTAGCCCTGTATATGTTTCTTGGCCTATACGTATAATATCCAGCAAAGTAATTAGTTGACTTGATGGAGAAATCATGGATATAGAATGGTCATTTGATAGAAGCTGTATATGCGATGGTGACCCCCGGAAGGTTGACACATACTGTTATAGTAGATAGTTTTCTGTACATTCTTCGCGCTTAGCTTCTTTTAACATTCCAACACGTTCAGTTGTACAAGGTATATAAATTGATACTCTATTCCAGAACTTGGGAAGCCATCTATAACACCTCGGCATTTACAAGACAAGGTTGGAAAATTCCCCAGATCCAATCGGCCGAGATATTAAATGGCGACATCCTAATTTCCACGACTACTCCAACCGAAGCACTCCGCAATGGCGTGGCGAGTGGAGAGGATGGTGTTCACGATAAACCCCTCGGCACGTCATCACGGACCCCAATGGTGCTAGCGACATCAAATCAGTCCCCAGAACACAATGTAACCGCATATCTGACTCCATTCCAAGTGAAGCCACTTATCAGATTCAATATTCAGAATTGCAATTCGCATTAGGTGACGTGTAATACGTTTCACATGACGTGCAGGTAGGTGCCAGGGGAGTATCTACAAGAATGGCGGGATATCCAACTCGGTACGACGGCGGTAGGTTTTTATGCTGTGATTGTCTGAAGACTTGTCACGAGAAACGAGAAAGAAGCCACCCATCATGACTCTTGTACAATCCCCCGAGGTGGCTTTATCCTTGTCGAACATCGGACCTACCTCAGAATCGATCAAGGGTCCTTCGGACGTGGATGGACCCACCACCGTAACGGTGGATAGTGATATCAACCGATTGTCAGAGAAGATTGAGAACGTCCGATTTGAACTAGAGGAGCACCCTGTTGATGTGGTGCGACCCATCAAGGTTGGTATTATCGGTGCGGGTCTTGCAGGGATCACCGCGGGCGTGTTGCTCCCTGCGAAACTGCCGGGACTTGATCTTCGAATCTATGATAAGAATGCCGACGTTGTATGTTTATTTTGCCTATTGATGGTTGTTTAGAAGCTAACCACATTCTTTAGGGAGGCACATGGTAAATTCTCCATTCTGCTCATGTCTTCGGTGTGAGAAAGTTGCTAATCCGTATCAAACAGGTTCGAGAATACATACCCCGGTGTTCGCTGCGATATCCCTGCACATGTATATCAATCCAGCATCGCACCAAATACCCAATGGACGGAAGAATTCGCCCAGGGAGAGGAGATCAAACAATACTGGCAGGGTGTTGCACGGAAGCACAATGTGTACCAGTACCTTCGCGCAGGACAAAGAGTGCAGAAGGCCGAATGGCAACCCGAGAAAGGGAAATGGAATGTCACTGTTGAGCATGTAGATGGCTCGAAGGTAAGAAATGGTTGATCTTTATATTTGAGGTTCTATGCTCACATCAATGTAACAGACCTACGAAGAAGAGCTCGACGTGGTGATCAACGCCATCGGTCATTTCAATGCTTGGAAGCTACCCGACTATGAAGGAATCAACAATTACAAGGGAGACCTGTTTCACTCCTCTAACTGGGATCCAAGCATCGACCTGAAAGGCAAACGAATTGCACTTATCGGAAACGGTGCTTCAGGCTTGCAGGTCCTACCATCCATTCAACCATTTGCTAGCCACGTTGATCATTACGCTCGGAATCCAACTTGGATCGCAGATTCCTTCAGCAGCGGAAGCGCAGGTATTCGTCGACTAGAGCCAAATTTGTTCTCCGAGACACAGCTAGAGACATGGAAAGATCCCAAGGCGTATCTGGAATACCGAAAGGATGTCGAAAAAGGATATTTCCAGCGCTTTGGCGCTATTTTCAAAGACACGCCCGATAACAATGAACTGCGTGAGAAATGGACCGCCTTGATGCTGGAGCGTATTGCAGGCAAACCCGAATTGGCAGAGAAGATCATCCCAGACTTCCCACCAGCGTGCCGTCGCCCGACACCAGGACCCGGATATCTAGAAGCCCTATCCAAAGAGAACGTCGATTACATTCAGACGCGCATCAAGCAATTCACCGAGAAAGGCATTGTGACCGAAGACGGTGTGGAGCGAGAAGTGGACATCACGATCTGCGCAACAGGAGCTAACGTGGACCACGCACCACCGTTCTCTATCATCGCCGACGGAGTCGACCTTAAGCAAGCCTGGAAACAAGACGGCAAATTCGGATTCCCATACTCCTACCTCGGCTTCGCAACACCCGGATTTCCAAACCTCCTCTGGCTCGGCGGCCCATATGCCTCAGGACATAGCGGTACCGTTCCCAACAACATTGAGAACCAAGTGACATACATCGCGAAGGTACTACGCAAGATCCGCACACAGGGTATCAAGTCCATCGTCCCGTCCAAGCAAGCGGCCGATGACTTCGTCGAGTACTGCGACCAGTTCTACCCGCGCACTGTGTGGTCGGCGAACTGTAGCTCGTGGTACAACGGTGGCAAGCCCGGGTCTCGGATACATGGTCTCTTCCCCGGTAGTGCGTCGCATTCAAACTATATTCGCCGAGATCCGCGCTGGGAGGATTGGGAGTATACCTATGTTAATCCAAGTGGGAATCGGTTTGCTTACTTTGGTAATGGGTGGACTTCGAAGGAGTTGACTCCTGATGCGGAATTGACGCCTCATTTGAGATTGCCGGAGGAGATTAATTTGAAGACTCACATGGAGGGATGGTGGGATGTCTGATTTGATACATTGGATATTTTCTAGTAGGAAATACCTACATAGATAAATTAGCGTTGGGTAATATTATTCTTTTTTATTTGACTGTTTATGCTTCCAGAAACATTTCTAAGCCTACAAGTCCCAGTGCACAAGCCGAGTGGTTGGGTTAATAAGAAACTGGGTTGGATGTCGGCCAATTCGATAAAATCAACAATGAGAAGGGGAGTGAAGCCGCATGATATTTTACATTACAAGTGCCGATAGCAATAAAACCTTTCGAAATTTGGTCTAGTACAAATATGCTACTAGTTCGACTCCTCCAATGAATAAGGAGGCACCTCTTGACCCTCTTTCCAGAAGTATTTCGCGCCAGGGTGCGCATCAGGGAGTCTGGACTGACCCTTCTTTCCATACATGTTCTCGCGGAAAGTTCCCCCCTTGACAGCATAGTCCGACCAGAACAGACCACGACGCTGCAACTCCGGCAGCAGCAAACGAATAACATCATCGAATGTATCAGGAAGACTAGCATAGCTGAAATTGAACCCGTCAACATCGCCAACAGTCACCCATCGCTCTAGCTCATCCGCCACCGTCGTCACACTACCAATAATCTTAACACCATTACCACCGAGCACCAAATACTCAGCAATAGTCTTCTTATCCCACTTCTGGCCCTCAGTACCAGGCACCGTACTAGCCCAGTGGTTCACCATACTGCGAACAGCAGGAAGCTCCACGAAACGGAAGTCCTGATCATCAGAGTACGTCGACAGATCATATCCAGTCCAGCCACCGAAAAGAGCAAGCGCACCCTCCCGATCGCCGTACGTCTTCAGCTCCTCAAACTTATCATTCGCTTCCTCGTCCGTCTCAGCGACGATCACCAACGCACCCGCAATAACCTTGATATCCCGCGGGTTACGTCCGATCTCCGCAGCCTGCTGACGGATACTATCAACAGAAGGACGAACAAGCTCCGGCTTCTGCGCATGCAGGAACACAGCCTCGGCATGCTTTGCCGCAAATGCCTTACCCGCGGTCGACGTACCAGCCTGCAAGATAAACGGCGTGCGCTGGGGACTGGGCTCACAGAGATGGGGACCAGGAACCTGGAAGTATTTCCCCTTGTGATTGATTTCACGAACCGCCTTTGGATCCGCATATGCCTGTGTTTTGCTCTCGGTGCCTTGTTTCCAGGACACGGCATCGTCTCTCCAGGACGCCTCCCACAGCTTGTAGGTGACGTCTAGATACTCGTCCGCGATGCGGTAGCGCTCGTCGTGCTCGACCTGTGTATCGAGACCGAAGTTGCGCGCCGCGGAGTCGAGGTATGAGGTAACGATGTTCCAGCCGATGCGGCCGTTGCTGAGGTGGTCTACTGTTGAGAAGCGTCTTGCCAGGGCGTAGGGGGAGTCGTATGTTGTTGAGGCCGTTACGCCGAAGCTGATTGATTCTGTGGCTGCTGCCATTGCGGGGACGCTGTAGAGGGGGTCGTTGATTGGGAACTGGGCGGCGGCGGGGATTGTTGGAGAGAGGTTTGAGGGACCTCTGTATACATCGTAGCCTCCTAGGACGTCTGCGAAGAAGATGGCGTGGAATTTGGCATCTTCGAGCTTCTTGGCTAGTGCGATCCAGTGTTTGATGTTCTTGTAGTCTGCACCTTGGTCTGTTGGGTGACGGAATAAACCTGGGTTTAGGTGACTTGGCGATTGCATTGCAAATGCATTGATGATGAGTTGTTTCTTTTCGGAAGACATGGTGATGATGTGTTTCTGGTTGAGAGGAGAGGAGAGGATTGAATTAATTGTTTACTATTTAGAAGAGCTCTGGAGGGGTAGATTATATTTATTGACCCTGCGTGTGTTATCCGTTAATACCACGGCGCATTACCGTGAAACGCGCAAGAAGACGTGCAGTTGGAGATCGATGGCGTCAGCATGCAATTGTGGGGGTTGCACATGGCGATTGGGGCCTGGAGGACCCTGATGGATTCTATTTGATAACAAATGTTACACTCGTACGTTTATCTTCTCTCGTGCGAGTAAAGTGTGGCGTACCTAGGTATGGTCAACATTATCCCATATGGGAGTGAGGGATTTCACTATGTTTGCTACACATGTGTTGTAATATGGTTTCTATTCGTATACGGGGACTGTGTTCAAACTTGCCATTGATTGTGATCATGGTCCTGGTCGATTGTGTACTTGACTTCTTCAAAATGTTATTTCTACTTGATGCTCCGGCGATACATATCCGGGATCGGTATCTTGAAATGAGGCTATTACCCGATTTGGTCAGTGGTTGGAAGATACAAAATATGAAATAGTAGCCTCAAAATAACCCCAATCACATATTTATTTGATCTACTGATATGAAAAAAGAGATAGGAAAGGGTACGAACTTGATATCCCATCGGGGAGTTCAGCCAAAAAAAAACAAAAAAAAGAAGTGCATCATCCGTGAATCGAACACGGGCCTCGTCGATGGCAACGACGAATTCTACCACTAGACCAATGATGCTAGTTGATGTATTTCAGGACCATATTGTCTATGAAATCTGAGCATCACCAAGCACCACGCGTATTAAATGTTCTCCTCTCTCCGGCCTCCTAGCACTGCCCTGACTTTGGAGAGTTTTCTGGGCACTGCCTCATAGGTCATGGGGCCAACGGAATATCATCCAATCCTATTGGTTCTATGGACTTCCAATATATTTTACGTTTTCGCTCTCGCGTCCAAGAGTCTTCCAAGGTTCTAATCGCTCATGTGATGGGCAATATGAGGCATCTCTAAGCCATGGCAACTGTGGGATCTTTGCCCTGCGCCCTGGAACTTTGGAAGACATCTGGAAACTCGAGTTATCACGTGTGCACAGATAAGTACAAAGTACTCCGATGACGACGCCCAGACATGCCCGATCGGAATGTGCAATGTTCGCGATGCAACACAAGATTTGAGGAATGGGAATGGAAGATTACATTACATCTACTAGAATATGTATATGGTTTCCACATACTTGAAGTTATATCCACTACCACTGATACCCTACAATACCTACTAACTGTTGCATATCAACTTTCGATGAGTTCGCGCAAACAGCCATGACGAACATACCTAGCGGGTATTCGGCCCCTCAATCTGCATAGACCAACGCCCGACCAGAGACTCAGCCTTTGGAAGGGAGAGGCTTAGAGTTACTATCCAATCAGATTGAATCCTGTGCACGGCTTGACATTAAAGAGGTCCAGAGGTGGTTCCACTGCGGAGAAGTGCAGACATGTTCTGTTGTTTACCTTTTGAATATTTTATAACCTTCTGATTTTCCCCCTTCATCCCTTCCATATTGAATCTCAATATCTAAACATCCAACGCCCTCAAGACCAAGATAGTACTTCAACCATGTCTGAAAACGGCGCAAGCACCAGCAAGGCTCCCGTCACCGATCGTGGAGTTCATCAACCTCTGGTTGATGTCCAGCCATTTCACATGAGCGATTTGCAGCCAAAATACGCGCACCAAATCAACCACGCCGATGATAACCCCGATGCACATGGCTGGTACGCCGGTTTGAGTGAGTTGCGCAAATCCCAATACACGATGCGACTCTTGTCCTAACCATGCCTCGTTTAGTCCACAGCCTGGGTGAATGTATCGGATTTTGCGGAGCTATCCCCTGCTGCATCTGCTGCCCCAACCCCTTCAAGCCTGTTGATCAGGGTGCAGTCGGTTTGATCTCGCGATTTGGACGGTTAGTGATTCCCTGTTAGCCATATGGTCAAAATACCACTCACTGACATTGATTATTATAGCTTTGAGCGATCGGTCGATCCTGGTCTGGTCAAGATCAACCCACTCAGCGAACACATAATTACGGTCGATGTCAAGATTCAAATCGTCGAGGTACCCCGTCAGGTCTGCATGACCAAGGACAATGTCACCCTCAACCTAACCTCTGTCATCTACTACCAAGTGGTTTCTCCCCACAAGACCGCCTTCGGTATCTCGAACGTGCGACAAGCCCTGGTCGAGCGCACCCAGACCACACTGCGCCACGTGATCGGCGCGCGGGTGCTGCAAGACGTGATCGAGCGCCGTGAGGAAATCGCCCAGTCGACCTCGGAGATCATCGAGGAGGTCGCAGCCGGATGGGGAGTGAAGGTTGAGTCGATGTTGATCAAGGACATAATCTTCAGCGACGACCTGCAAGACTCGCTCTCGATGGCTGCGCAGTCGAAGCGTATCGGTGAAAGCAAGGTCATTGCCGCGCGTGCCGAAGTCGAATCCGCCAAGTTGATGCGCCAGGCTGCCGATATCCTGTCCTCCGCTCCGGCTATGCAGATCCGCTACCTCGAAGCAATGCAGGCTATGGCCAAGACTGCTAACAGCAAGGTTATTTTCCTGCCTGGAATGGCCCCTACTGCCCCCGGTCAGTCCGTGCAGACGCAGCTTAATACTGCTGAAAACTTTGGCGAAGGCCCTAGCAAGTATGGCGCTACCTCTCAGGGTGATACTGGACTCCAGCATGCAGTCAACGCCCGCGTTGTCGAAGACATCTAGATATGATCTTGGTACTTTGCCTGCATAGTGTATCCCCCCCTCATTTAATTGGTCACTTGCTTGCATGAAAGCAAGACCCTTCCCTCGATCTGTGATTACCTTTCCGGAAAGTGGATCCATTGAAGTTGTTCCTCAACAGCTTGTTTGTCTGCGGTTCCGGAATTTGAATGCTTCTATATTATGGCTGGACGTGATTGGATCCATGACGATACCCACCTTCGTTTGCTGCTTTTATCGCTGTTCTAATGTCTTTTATGACTGCTTTGGTCCTACTTACTTAGTGTAATGCAATGCAATCTCTGCATATTTTTGCCTACTTCCTCTTAATAAACCTAGGGCTAATCAACAATAAGGAACTCGTGTAAGAATGCGACCCATCATTTGACTATAGATGCGGAGAACGTCGAGTGTTTGTTCACCCAATTAAAATGACTTGAAAGAGATGGGTTCAGTGTGGGCTGAAACAATTTTTAACTACCATGCTATACACCTATCTACGAGATCCTCCGTACGTCGAGTCCCATGCTATAGCCCTCGATACCACCACGAGTTAAAATTGGGGATGGAATCTTAGAAAGAATCGGAAAGAAACTGGATTATCTCAGATTCCATTGATCGAAAGCAGCCTGAACTGAAATGCTTCCCTGTAATACAACCTGATGCAAGTTAGATGCAGAAACTAGTGACAAAGGTGTCAACCTGCATCGATGTTATCTTGATTGCGTACCTAGGAGCGTATGCATGTCATCAAGTTAGGGTTAGCGTTGAGAGAACCTCTAATGCCATGTTAATTACAGAGTAATATTAGCTAGGCTTCCCAACAAAGGCGATCCTCATCGACTGTCATGATCCAAAAAGAAAAGAATACCGAGAGAGAATAAAGCGGGAGCATTAGTGATAAATCTTCGCTCGCTTTCTCGTCGAGAGCTCGAGGGTCACATTCAGACTGGCGTTCGGAGTTTTGCACATGAGAATGCAACTGGACCGCAGGATATCAGGGCCGAGCTAGCAAGTGAACCGGTGGGGTGAAGGGTGGATTAAAATAGCGAAGAAGTAAGAGATGTAGAAACAACCATCGGTTGATCTCTTTTGTTTACGCTGTATAGATCTAAGATCAAAAGCGGCCAGTGACTATACCTAAAATGGCAAAACACCATGCCTAATTAGGAAACACAAGGCGGTGGGGCGTGGAGATATCGATCCTCCCCGCGGAGGCCAGCTCTCTCCTCAAGCGTGAATTGACCTCGAGCCAAATTGCCAAAGCTCCTAAATCAGAGCCTCACACAAATGACATCACAAACATATAGCTCGTCAACTCGAGCCGGCATGAAGCCATCAATCCAACCCAATGCATCCCCTAACTTCACCGACCCGAACTTCGACCCAGCCGACTTCCTCAATGACTCTCTATCACCGCTGACTATGGCTTCATCACAATTTAACGCCTCTCGTACACCCGGCTCTGTGCCCCTAACAGAGCTGTCCGCTCAGGTCCAGTCCCTCCTCTCCCAGATTAGCGCCCAAAACATCCGTCTCTCGAGCACACTATCCCAACTCACCGACGAAATCCTCCGAAGCGGTGGACGGCTAGCCTACGAAGTCGAAGTCCTACGAGGCGAGACAATCGGGCTATCTGAAACCCTGACCGAAGTCCTACGCGACGACATAGCGAAGTTCGTCCAGGAGCCCTCACCAGAAGATGGGCGCAAGACCCAACAAACCGAAGAAGATGCGCCAGCAAACGAAGAAGAGTCGGCAGCAGACCCAGACGACAAGAACCAACCGGCCGCCCCTACAGACCCAGAATACATAACGAACCTCCGCACACTGAACCAAGTGCGATCACGCCTAGAAGACGTCGTACAGACCTTCGACGACGCAATGAGCTGGCCACTACCCCCATCCGAGATCTCATTCTCTTCATCCTTCATTTCCGTCTCAGGACCAGACCTTGGCCCGGAAGGCCAAGACCGCGAAGAAAAGGGCCAAGCAATGATGAAGAAGCTTCGCGCAGAGGTGACCGAGCTACTCGATAGCGAGGGCGGAGGATACGCCGGACTGAACGCTGCCAACCGCCGCGTTGAAGCTCTCCGGACGCTGGCGACTGTGTGGAATGCATCGGCCGAGGAAAAAGCCCGCAATCGGTTTGTGGATAGCCTGGCGAATATCGTCGAGGATCGCCGACGCACCTTGGACCAACAGGCGGATCAGAACCAGCGAGGACAGTCTAGGTCTAGGTCTGAGGCTCGGCGGGACAGTGACAGTGGGGCACCGGCCGGTGGACTGTTCCGGAATTTGCAGCGTCTGAGAGAGGAAATCTACTTGGAGTGAGACAATGGGATGTACATGGTTCTGGGATGTCTGTTGAGCTGGTTCTCTACATGAAGACTTGGACCTAGCTGTATGTTATGTATCTTTTACAACCTCGCATCTGCAAATACTACATACCTAATAGAGTGATTCGATCTCCAAATTTTGTACCTTTGGAAGACTTCAGGGCTTTGGCAGGTGCTTACGTAGTTGTGATGTCTCACCTGGGCACCTGAATGAGAACAGAGGGCTTTTAGTCTACCCACCGCCTCTAGTTGTGGTAGGCGAACGTTGTTTAATAATTCTACAGTGATGTAAGAGACAAATCTAGATTCAAAGTCACATATTATCGGCTCGAAATAATGATAGTTATAATCTACATATATAGATATCAAATAAAACATAACTGTATAAAGCCGAGAGATACATACTCATTATGTATGCAGCTATACGTACCGGATTTTCCCTGGCATGTGGGGCTTTCCTATTTGGTCTGCCGCCGCTTTTATGAGGGTGCTCATACTCAGGCTCACTGAGTAGATGTTAGCACGGATTCAGATCAGTGATCAAGCTCAGTTCAGTCATGTGTAGAATGACTATTTGTAAAGGATAGGATCCATTACAACCTGAGGCCACCATTAGTGCCTCAGGATTCTTTTATATAGTTCTTTGTGCTTACAGAGCTATGACTACTACACTTCATAATAGTATTGTCATAGTTATACCTATAACTCTATAAAGATATCCTTATTATGACGATCTGGTCTAGACTGGATATGTTTGTCTGGTAATTCTGCCAGGTATTTCCGCCTAGTAGGATTTTACATTGTTTGTTCGATATGATAGGACTGTATAAAGGTTCCTATCTTATCGTTTGTTTTCCGCTTTTC
Source organism: Penicillium italicum (assembly GCA_002116305.1). Lineage (NCBI taxonomy): Eukaryota > Fungi > Ascomycota > Eurotiomycetes > Eurotiales > Aspergillaceae > Penicillium > Penicillium italicum. The sequence goes on along the minus strand of KZ108173.1, from coordinate 10,545 downwards.
TTTTCTTTCTCTATACTTAGTATTCTCGTTAAAATACACTCTTTTACTTAAAGAACCAGCTAGTAATATAATACTAAGTACTATTTTCATTTCTAATAAAGTAGTATAACTATATAGATTATTATTATGATTGATCTTAGTCTAGCTTTACCCTACTTTCCGTTCTTTAGTACCGGATAAGCTAAGATTTAAATCTAAACCTAAACTCGATATCTAACTAATTAAAATAGTCGGACTAAAACGAAACCTACTTATTAATTATAGTAGATAGCCTATTACTATATATAATAAAGAAGATAATAATAAGTAAGAGATAGTTACTTATAACCCGAATACCCTAATCCCTAAACTATAGAGATTAGTTAATACTAGTAAGTATAATAAAGATAATAATAATAGAGAAAATTCCTCTATTTATAAATAACTATAGAAGATTCTAACCTATAAATAGTTTTATAAGCTTATAAGAGAATACTAAAACCTAAAAAGGAGAGTATAAGAACTTAAAAATAAAATAATAATTCTATACTCCGATAAGATTAAGACTAAAATCGTTATTAAGTTACTTATACTTAAGTAAGATAAGGTAATTACTTATTAAGACTTAGTAGTTTATAAAAGAGGTAACCTTATATTTTACCTTATAAATTTATAGAGTTAAGTTAGTATACTAATTATAGAGACTAGTTTATACTAAAAAACTATAAAGATATCTAATACTCTGATACTTAGCGATAATAAAGAGGTTTAATTTAAAACCTAAGAAACTATAATCTAATAGAAACTTAAAGTAAACGCTAATTATTATCTAATACCTATTTATTATAAGCTCTATATATAGAGTTATTATAAGGGGAAGGCTTAGCTATATATTATACCTTAAATAAGTTCTAATTCTAATAACCTATATCTAGATACTAAGGATATAATTATCTATCTAAAAACTATATTTATAAACCTAAATTAATATACTAAAGCTTATATTATATATTATAAGTTAATAATAAAGCTAAAGGATAGTTTTACTAATTTCCTAGCTAAGTTTATATAATTTACTAAAGAGGCTACTATAATTAAGGAAAACTATAAATATAATTTATATTTAAAGCTATTATATTTATTATAAAGTTAGATAATATAGATAGTTAATTAAGAGACTATAATATTTAAATCTTTCTTTAAGACTTATTAGAATATATCCTATAAGATTAACCTTTAATAGGAAATAAAGGCTATTTCTTATTTATAATCTACTATTACTCCTAATAGGAGTATAAAAATAGGAATAATAAAATAAGTTTATATTCTCTATATAAAATATAAAGAAAACTCTAGCTTTAAAAGACTCTTAAATTCTAAGTAAGATATCCTAATAAAAGAAGGTTAATACTTTAACTATAGAGAGTAAGGATATATAACTTATAACTATTAAAAGAAGAAACCTACTAATATAGTTATTATAACCTACTCTTCTCCTCTTCTTATTAAACTTAATAGAGAAGATAATAATTAGGGAAAAGTTAATACCTAAGTAAAGTCTCTTACCTAAGTTAATAGAAAGTATTATTATATTTACTAGATTTATAGAAATTACTTAGAGGTCTTAGAGATAGTTTAGTTTTTAGTACTAAGTTAATATATAATAGATATTCCTTTTCTATTTTAGCGTTTAATAATACTAAAGTAGATAGATATATATTCTTAAATTAAGGATTAAATATTCTCTTTAGTAAATAATTTAGTTTAAAAGTAGAGAATATTAGATAAGAGTATCCTATTTAAGGGTTTAATAGAAAACTTAGTAAGTTAATAACCTACGTTACTTTTCTTATATTATATATAGATAAAAGAGTATAATAATAAGTCCTAATATTAATCGCTAATCTTAAGAAATATAATATAATTCTTAAAAGGAAATAGTTTATAGATAATAATATCTTATTAGACTATTATTAATATTAGATAATTTAGCTAGGTAAGAAGATACTTCTTAATAATATATTAAGTAAATTAGTAGTATTAATACTAATTACTATTCTTTAAAGACTTAAACTAAACCCTAATTATTAAGCTAATACTAATTAAAGAGACTATCTTTTTACCTAGAAAGAATTAAAGATAAAGGATAAATATAGATATATAAAAGAATAATAATATAGATATTAATAGACTAAAGAATACTAAAAGATAAATTATAACTTAAATAATAAAAGTAAGATAGTAATCCTAAAGATTTAGCGATAAGAGATATCTTTATTAATCGATATTAGTACTATTAGAGGTATTAGTTTTAATAGACTTTATAAGAAAGGAAAAACTAATAAGGAGGTTAAAACCTTTATAACTTTACTTTATAAGATTAATTATATTATTAATATAAAAGATATATAGATTTAGGATCCTAAAACTAATAAGATCTTAAAGATTCTTCTAAAGGAATATTATAATCTAGTAAAAGTCTTTTTAAAAAAGAAATCTAATAAGTTACTATTTTACTAATAGGGTATAGATTATAATATTATTCTTAAAGTAGAAGTATAACCTAGATATTATCCTCTTTATAAGTTATTACTTAAAGAACTAAAAGTAATAAAGAAATATATCCTAAAAAATCTTAAAAAAGGATTTATTATCCTAAGTTTAGCTCTATATATATCCTTAATCTTAATAGTAAGAAAACCTAATAAAGGACTTCGATTCTATATTAATTTCCGAAGACTAAATATAATTATTAAAAAAGATTATTACTTTCTATTACTAATTAATAAAGTACTATAATAGATAAATAAGGTAAGGATTTATATAAAGCTTAATATTTAGTAAAGATTCTACTATATTTACTTAATATTAGGAATAGAGGATCTTACTATATTCTATATAAGATATAATTCTTTTAAGTATAAGATAATACTATTTAGATTAATAAATAGATTAGTAACTTTCTAAAGATTTATAAATAATATTCTTTAGGAATACTTAGATAAATATATAGTTACTTTTATAGATAATATTTTAATCTATAGTAAGAATATTAAAGATTACTAGTAGTAAGTTAGAGAGGTACTCTATTATCTAAAGGGAGTAAGACTATAAGTTACCCTATTAAAGTTAGAGTTTTTAGTATAAAAGATTAAATTCCTTAGGTTTATTATAAGTACTAATAATATAGCTATTAATCTAAAGAAGATTTATATAATATAGTTATAAATAGTACTAACTATAGTAAAAGAGGTATAATTATTCCTAAGATTCTATAACTTCTATTAATAATTTATTTAAGGATATAGTACTATTTCGAAACTACTTTACTAACTAATAAGATAAGATATTCTATTTAAATAGTTAGAGAAATATAAGTAATTATTCTAAATCCTAAAAGAGAAGTTAGTTATTACCTTAATTCTTAGATACTATAATCCGATTTAATAAACTTAAGTTAAGATAGATATATCTAATAGAGTATTAGGAGTAGTACTTTCTTAATATTATAATAAGGAAGATTTCTAATATCTAATAGTATTCTATTTAAAGATAATATAACCTATAGAATTAAACTATAAAGTATATAATAAAGAACTCTTTATAATTATCTATATTCTATAAGAATAAAGGCCTAAGCTTAAAGGTCTATTTTAGAAAGACTATTTTAAGATCCTTACTAACTATTAGTTACTTAAGTATTTTATAATAACCTAATAAATAAACTAGCGATAGGTAAGATAGAGTAAGTTCTTATCTTAATTTTATTTTATAATTAAATACTATCTTAGAAAAAAGAATATTATTATTAATATCCTCTTATAAAAAGAATCTCCTTATATAGATAATAGATAATAGTTTATAATATTTCTAAAGGATTATTTAAAAAAAGGAGTTTACCTAACTTATTTAGCTCCTATTTACTTAAAGGAGATAGAGATAATTAAAATTATTAAATAGATAAAAGAAGCTAATTATTAGAGTACGGAATTAGAAGAATTCTATTAGATAATATAAGATAAAAGTAGTTCCTAATAGATATTATTAGATAGATTACTTCTATATAAAGGATAATTTAAGATTCTTAATAAAAGAGACCTTTATACCTAACTACTTAATAAGATATACTATTAACTATTAACTATATATCCTAATATTAAGAAACTAAAAAAACTAGTATCTATAAGATATTATTAGTATAGATAGGTAATAGATATAAAATAATATATTAATAACTATTTAATCTATAAATATATAAAGACTTAAAGAGATTAAATACTAAGATTACTATAATCTCTACTAGCTCCTAAAAGATCCTAATAGTATATCTTAATAGATTTCCGTTTATTCTTAAAAGATTATTATAGTTATAATACTATTCTTATTATAGTTAATTAACTAAATAAGAGACTAATATCTATTCCTTATTATAAAGATATAAACGTAAAATAGATAGCCTAACTTTTTATTAATTTTATTATTTAAATTATAGATATTTTAAAGATAATTATCTCTAATTATAAAGGTTAGTTTATCTTAGAATTCTAGACTAAATTCTATAGGATCCTTAGAATTAAAAGGAAACTATTAACTACTTATTACCCTTAGATAGATAGATAAAGTAAAATTATAAATTAGTATATAGCCTAAAGATTAAGACTATATATTAAATAGAATTAGAATAACTAATTAAAAGTCCTACCGATAGTTAATTTTATAGCTTTAATTCTTCCTTAGGATATAATAAAGAAATTACCCTTCTTTATAAAAAGAAGATATAAACCTTTAATAATATTTAATTAGAAGGATTAAGAGATAATAACCCCTAATAAGTAAGATATAGTATAAATACTCTTAGAGTTATAGGATATCTAGACTAAGATAAAGAAGTAAATTATAAAGTTATAATAATTATAGATTTATTAAGTAAATAAGTATTATTAAGAAGAGGACTTTAGAGTTAGTAATCTAATATTTATTATAATAAAGGACTAGCTTTAAGATTAACTTAGTAAGAAGCTTTTCTACTTAGTAAGTAGACTATATAAGGTTATTAAGAAAGTTAGAAATTTATATAAGATAGATCTACTAAAAGTAATTTAAGTTTATTTAGTCTTCTACCTTAGTAAGTTATAGAAAGTAGTAACGATAGAATCTCTAAATAGATAGTATATAGATCTACCTCTACTAATTTAGGTTAGAAAGATAGATAAATAGGAAGTTAAAAAGATTCTAAACGTAAAGATATACTACTAAAAGCTATAATATAGGGTATAATAGATTAGATATAACCTTAATTTATAATAGTACCCTACTAGTAACTTAAAATACGTACTAAGGAAAGTGTAGGAGTTCTATATATAGTATCCTTTAAAACCTAGTCCTTTAATACGTTTATAGGAATAGTTAGACGTAGATAAAGAAGATAGAGTTCTTAAGGACTATACTAATAACGATAAGCCTTTATTTAGGGACTAAATGTAGTTTTAGTTAGGGGTTATATAACGATCTAGTCTAGACTAGATATATTTATCTAGTAATTCTGCTAGGTATTTCCGCCTAGTAGGATTTTACATTATTTGTTCGATGTGATAGGACTATATAAAGGTTCCTGTCTCATCGTTTGTTTTCCTCTTTTCTTTTCTTTCTCTGTACTTAGTATTCTCGTTGAAATGCACTCTTTTGCTCAAAGAACTGGCTAGTAACACTTATATAGGAATCTCTAGAAAAGGCCTTCCTAATAAGAATTAGTTTCTATATAAATAAAATAGTATACTTTCCTTCTACTATTATTTAACCCGCCTAGTATAAAGGTATACTATTGTGATTCAGAAAGGATCGCATGGTTTTTGAATTGAAAGGGGCTATATACTGGTTATATATACTAGAATACGGATATCTATGTATACCAAAGTGGCATACCGAGGCCCGAATAGGTCCGTACGGCATCCCATAATGTCTAGATACGTAGGTTATATACCGATATAAGCCCTATAGATCTTATCCTCCCCTACTAATTTAGAACTAGTCCCTAGTTCTTTACTTTAATAATTAAAAACCTATCTAAAAGTGGCTTCTACCGAGTCCGTATAGGGCTATTTATAAATAGCTTCCTATTCTATTATAATAAAGGAATATAGTAGTAGTAGCTCTATTAAGGTATTCTAGCCGTTCTTATATAAAAGGCCTTATTTACTACCGTTTTAGTATAAGGGTATATAAACCGGTATTAAGGGCCTAGGGTTTTACTAATAAAGGAAATTCGTTATAAAAATAGTACTATAGCTAGTTTTTAAGGGTAATCCCTCCCCCTAGTACTTTATAAGGCTTAAATAGGGGGGTTATAGATAAAGAATAGAGCGTTTCCTATAGTAAAATGCCTAGTTTATATCTAAGTAATCCTTACTAAGACCTTAATTTTCTCTTATATAAGACCTTTAGTAGTCCCTTTATAATTTTATTTACTCCTATCTCTTACCTTTTACTTCTATAACTCCCTATCCTACTACTAATATAGCCTTTTATACTATATTTTATCCTTTTTTAGTAGGGTTTTATTAATTTTAGTCTTTATAGATCTATATATATAAGATTACCCCGTTCTAAGATAGTAGAGCCTTTTCCGGCCTAAGCGTAATACTTTAACTAATAATTTTTAGCGTAGTAAAAAATTCTTTTATTATATCGGACCTTATATAGCCGATACGTTCCTATTATCCTAATTCCTTATAAGTTAGATCTATTCTAGGTAGTACTATTATTTATAATTTAATACTAATATTTTTATAGTTATTATCCCTAAGCCTAGGTAGATACGCCTATCCTTCCTATATCGTATATACCCCTTTTCCTAGTTAGTAGGTCTAACTATATCGAATATAGGTCCTTTAAGTAGGATTTTATAGTTCTAGATAAGGATAGGGCCGAGCCGGAGGCTAAGGCCCTTAGTAGCGATTATACTAGTACTATTAGGCCCCTACTAGTCCGATCGGAGCTACCCCTACCCCTATACCTAGTATTATCGCGTTTATCCCTACCCTTATAGCTAGGCCTTGACAAGTCCCGCAGCACTGGTGCTATAGCACTAGTGCTACGGCAGCACTAGGCCTTTAGTTCGGTACTATAGTACCAAGGCTTAGTAGTACCAGACACTTAGTTCGGTGCTATAGTACTATAGCGGGAGTGCTATAGCACTATAAATAGTGTAAACACGACTAACCTCGTGATATATATAAGTTATATAGAAAAGCTAGTAATTTTGGGGTATTTCATTTATAGTAAATAGGAAAATTAGAAAAGATTATTATGATATTTATTTGATTATTTGCACTTTATTTAGTCCTCTTAGTATATATATATTTATTATTATCTCTCTAACGCTTCCGTTTCCTATATAGACGCTAGCTATCGCTTTATATAATTCTAACTACTAGATAATAATTTAGAAGTTTAACTAAGTCTATCTCTTAATCTAGAGTCTCCTAATCTAGAGGTAGGTCTAGGTCCTAAAGACTAAGTAAAGTATTATAATTATAAGCGTCTATATTATTAGCTTTAGATATATATTTAGTTTTAGATTTAAGTTCCTTATTATTACTAATATTAGCTATATTATAATTAGATAGTTAGGCCTCTATCTCTTTATTAGCCTCTATCCTCTTACTTAGGTCTTAGCTTTCTATAAATAGCTAACTTTAAGTATAGTTTATATTAAAACGCGTTATATAGTAGAGTATTATTAGATCTTAAATAGTTATTATATTAAGAGATCTATATCTATAGTAATAAATATCCTATACTAAGCTAAATAACTATTTAACCCTTATACTAGTAGTAAGAATAGAGAAGATATCCTAAGCTAGTACTATAAAGGTTAGGAACTAGATCTTATATTATCTCTAGAATTAATATAGGTTATTATTATTAGTTCCTTATAAAGTTAATATATATTATAGTTTTAAGTTCTATAATATATATATAAAGATTAAGATAACCTATTAACTCTTCTCGCTAACTAATCTTCTTTTAGATAGTTAATCTTAATTAGGTCTATATAAGTAGACTAGATATATTCTTAGTTTATTATAGAGCCTTACCTTTATCTATTAATTAAGTTATAGGCTAACGTTAATAGTATTACTTAAGGTAGGAATATAAAGAGCTTTTATATATTATATATTAATCTATATTATTACTAGCTTAGTCTACCCTCTTAAAGTAGTTAAGTTTATATATAGGGATAAAGATTATCCCTATTATATAAAGATATCTATAAGCCTTCTTAGTATCCTTATAGTAAGTTATAAGCTTCTATTCTCTAACCTTTAATATATAAAGTATTACCTTTTTCTAAGGAACCTTCTTCTAATATAGATATTTCTAAGAGTCTTTAAAATATCTAAATAGTCTATTATATACCTTAAATATATAATAAATAGTAATATCCTTAATCTTAGATAGTCTAACTATCTATATATAAAAAGGTTTTATAATATAAAGTAGGTATTTAACCTACTACTATTCTTATATACTTAGCTAAAACCGAAGCTAATTATATAGAGTATAATACCTATTAAATATAGTAGATAGATAATTTACGTACTAAAGTATTAAATATATTAAATTCTAATAGGTATATATATCTTATATTAGTATAAGCTTTAGCTTAGTATCTTATAGTATTAGAAAGAACTCCTATTATTAGGGACTATTATTAATATAGACTATAAAAGTATAGATCTAGAAATAGTATAAGTATACTTTAATAAAGATTTTAAGTAACTAACCTTTATAAGTATATAGATAATTTCTTTCTTAGATTTAGCCTTTTAAAGAGCTAACTTATTCTTTTCCTTTAACTAGATAGTATTAGTAGTATTATTATTTAGATTAGCTTTTATTAATCTAAGAAGGTTCTTTAAGCTAAGCTAAATTATATAAGTAAGGTATAGAATTTATATAACTTATATACTATTTAGGAGATTAAGCTATTTAATTAACTAGTAAAGGCTCTCTATAAGTATTTTATTATTAGAGGTATTATTAGTAGTTACTATAAGTACTCTATTAATAATATTATACTACTATAGTATATCTTATAGTATCTTACTTAGGTAACTACTAATATACTAACTATATATTAGCTTAAAGCTTAGTAGTATCTTATAATAATTCTAGCTAAAGTCTATAAAATAGCTAGTAATTACTATAAACGCTTATTAAAAAGATAATATCTAATAGTTAAAAGCTATTAAAAGCTTAGTATTCTTTAGTAAAAGAGAAAGGGCCTTTTAATAATCCTCTTTAACTATTATTTATAGGTAATACTATACTATCTTAGAAGTTAAGATTAGAAGTATATCTTTTAAAAGGTAAATAAATTAAATAAATTTAAATATTTCTAGCCTTTTAAGAAACTAAAAGGGAAGCTAATATATTATAATTAAATTAATTTAAATTTATTTCTAATCCTTAGTATTAAAAGTAGTCTTCTACTTTAAAGGATACTTAGACTAAGATATATTAAATTAGTATATAGTTTATTTTAAAAGATAATAGGATATATTACTATAAATTATAGTAATTACCTTAATATCTATTAAAGAGAAGAACTCCTTCTACCCTACTAATAAGTCTTACTCTTATAGTACTTTTTTAATAAGTAAAGTCCTTTAGACTATAATAAATAAGAAATCGTCTTTTTATATTATCGATAAAGTACTATTAGTTATCTAATCTAATAATATATAACCTAATTAAAGTACTTTTAATATAGTAATATATAATTTACTTTAAAGTTTACTTTATATTATAAAGTATTTAGTTAGGTATATATAGTATATTACTACTACTTAATAAATTATATTTTATTTATCTTTATATAGTATACTTAAAGCTTCTTAGCTCTAAGGCTAATTCGTTTAAGGGTTATTAGAGTAGTAATAGTAAGTAAAGCCTAAAACTCTAGAATACTTAGGATTAAGAGGGCTTAGAGATTTAGTATTTATTAGCTAATTAACTAGTTAAGAATAAGGGAATTATACGTTAAATCGTATAAAAGAAAGTCGTAGTTAGTAAGGTAGTCTAGATATCTAATTTATAATAAAGATACCTATAAAGAAGGGCTAACCTTAGAGTACTATTTAAAATATAATATATTAAAGGTTAAGGGTAAATAGTATATATAGGTATATAGTATAAGGTAAAGGGAAAATAGAAAGTATAAATAGCCTACTTAGATAAAATCTATAACTAATATAACTAATAATAAATAGGGAGAGTATCTTTATATTAGTATAGTAGTAGATAGATTATAAAGCTAAATATAGATCTTAATATCTATTAACTATTTACCTCTAACTCCTATAATAGCCCTACTATAGTACTATAACACTCCTATAATACTCTTATAGTACTCTTATAGTACTCTTATAGTATTCTTATAATACTAAGATATAGTATTATAATATAATATATTTTAGGGTCTATATTATCCCCTTATTCTATATAGCTACCTAAAGTCTACTTTTCTAACCTTAGTTAGAAAATAGACTATATATTAAGTTA
>LWEC01000542.1:0-10960 GCA_002116305.1 Penicillium italicum | reverse complement strand
TGGCCAGCGGCCATCGATCCACAGACCCCAACGGTGCCGGGGGCCAACAGGCCCCCGGGCTTCAGTCACCACAGCGGGGGCACCAAGGGTCCGTCGCGACGAGGGCCCCCCCATAACAACCAGGCCGGGCGTCACCACACGGGTGTAGCTACGCGGAGTTAGATCAAAACTAATATTATCGCTTTCCGTAGGCCCTTCTAATAAGTTAAATTTGACTTGCTTAGTACCTCGATTATCTTCCTTATCCTCCTTACTATCCTCCTCGATCCTCCCTTTATCTATACCTTCTCCTACGCGATTGTCGATTCTTACTTCACATTCTTACTCGCTACGGTGGTAAGCCGGATAAATTAGTTATGGTTGATAATGGTAGTGTTATTGTTAGTATTAGTATTGGTATTGGTGTTAGTATTAGTGTTGGCATTGGTATTAGCGTTGGTGTTAGCGGTATTATAGGTGTTAGTCTTAGTAGTAGTAGCTACTTCCTTTGCATATATATTGGTAGTCTCGTTCCCCGGAATACCTTTATATATGGGGACCTAGCGTAGTTCCACCTAGATCTAATCATTGTACCATTCTAGTAGCCAGAGACATCCTTCGAGATATACCTAGCCGGATGGTATTCGCGGGTTTTGGATGGCTCTGAGCGCTGCCTAGTTATCTATAAAGATGACCGCTCCACTCTCTACCAGACAATCCCGCTATTAGTTATCATTATTAAACATTTCTTTAATAACTTCTAGTGCTATCTCGATAGCTCGTAGTTCAGCCGCGTACATAGTGGCGTCGTCGTCGGTCCCTATGTTACATAGTCTGGTATTTTATTAGGTGCCTAGGTATGCCGGATATACCGCTACACTAATGCCGCCCTGGTACCCACTCCCATCTATATATAATCGTGCCGGCGTGCGTAGTTAGTTCGTGATCCTTTTATATGTGTTTCTTACCTGTTCTCTCCCCTTAATATATACCTTTAGTAGCTCGGTCTATGGTACCTAGATATATACCTTCCTACTCTCCTAATTACTCGCCAAAGCCGCCGGGAGTATAGTAAGGTAGCCACCCTTCTTCTAGGACTAAGCTTCCATTGGTGTCTATCCCCCCCTCTGCTTTTATATATATCCCCTCTCTTTTAGTATTGTTCTCGGCACTATATATGCCGGGCCTATACGTATACGGATAGCAGTCAACTGGACTAGCCGGTCAAGCTACTACTGTATAGGTAGCAAATGTAGCTCAATATCTAGTACCTCCCTAGTAGTTGTTTTAAAAGCACCGCTCATCAAACATACTACTCTCGACTATATGCTTATAAACTGCTTCACATAGCTTCTCTCTCTTATTGTGGTCGTAAGGGGTAAATGCCAGGTAGCTACTCCGAAGAGCATCTGTGGGATTATCACTGCTTGGTAGATAGCGCGTATAGTAGAGAGAGATACTCCCTATGTAGAGCTAGTCAATCCTCTTAGTACTTATAAACTAACGCCGGCCTTAGTAAGTATATATTCTCGGTAGTGTCAGAACGTCAAACCAGGGTCTAGCCACACCCCAAGATACCGCTCCGCCGTTATAGTAGCCTATATAGTAGTACTCCGTAGTACTAATGGTATATACTCCTCCCCCCCAGATTCCGGGTTGACAAAGTGTATAAGAGCGTACTTCTTAGGATCGAATACCGAAGCATGCCTGGCTGCCTAGGTATCGGTATACTGGCATGCTTTTTGCAATTTCGAGATATTTTCTTATTCGCTCCTCCTAATGACGATAAAAGTGATGTCGTTGACCTATCCACTTATCTTCATACCCTTATAGCCCTCTACCAGATCTGTATTATAGATTAGGTAAAGGATTAGAGAGAGAGGTGACCCCTGTGGGATACTAGTCGGTATCGGGATTCTCTCTGATACCCCTTCTAGTATAAGGATTCTAGTACTTCAGGATGTAAGGAATGCTTTTACCCAAGGCACGAGCTGACCGAGTCCCCTTTTTCGGAGGTTATAGAGTAACCGTTCGTGAGAAACGTTATCATACGCTCCGGAGACATCAAGTAGTAGCATGCTTGCTATCGTACTATTCCCCCATGCTCTTCGTATCCGGCCGATGATTTGTTGGATAGCATGATCAACTGAGATTCCTTTCCTTCCACCAAGATGTGTGTCTGGGAGCAGTTTGTAACCCTATGCCCCTACCCGACTTCGGGACTCCTATAGTATAGGGGTTAGTAGATAGAGTGAGATAAGTAAATAGGCGAATCCTAGCGGTAGCCTAATTAGGTCTATTAGTATACCAGCTACCGAAGGTAAACGGAGAGAAGAGATATATATATATAGTGCTAGGTACTAGGCCTATCCTATTCTCTATTAATAAGATTCCGAATAGATAAGTACCTACCTTTTACTAGTTAGTTATATCTATAGCCTAGTACCGTCTTATAATCTTATTAATTATCTTTTAATTTTCTATATTTAAATGTCTATAGGATATCCCTATATATACCTACTAAACTAAGTATCCCTCCTTTCTCTTTAGCTATAACGAATCATAGTTAGAGAGCGTACGAAGTTAAAAAGCCGGAAGAGTACTACGTAGCTCCTAGAAACCCTATTAAAGCCTCTATAGGAGGTTAGATAGTTAACCCTAGGTAAGTTCCTAAAGGACCTAACTAAACCCGAAACTCTATAATAACTAGAGTTACCTAAAATAACTATTATACCTACCGTTTATTACCTACGACTCCCCCCTATTACGTCTTCGGTATATCCTAAGTAGTTACTAAAGGCCGATAGGGTAACTAAAGAAGAGGAAACGGATACATTTAAGGAAATATTTACGGTCTCTAAGATAGAGCTAGAGAACCCTAAACTAAAAAACGAGTTTATCGCGCTAGTTTATATAAATATAGATAAAGCCTAGGACTAGCTAAAGGTAGTGGTTCTTTAGGTACGTAAACGGATTAAGTAGTCTAGCGATACTATAGACTAGCTATAGGATAGAGCCTAAAGGTAATTAGAATTAGTTAAGAACCTAATACTAGCGTTCGATACTACTAATAAAGATTATAAGGAAACCCTAAGCCGGTATATATAGCTTTAGATTTAACTTAAGAACGCTAAAGAAGCGCTTATAGGAGTATAGTATAGAAGATACCCTAGAAGGAATTCGCTAGTTAATATTATAAGAATAGGTAGATTAACTAAGGCGATTAGTTTATCGGATACTAAGTCATAGTAAGAGAGATCCTTAAAATCTTCGAAACTACTAGATCTACTAGTTTTTATAGATAGGAAGTCCCTACTCTTTAAGGAATAGTAGATACTAGTATAAAATAAACTTAAAGTAAATATAGACTATTACCTATCGGATAGACTATAAATCTCTTATATAATTAGTTAGTATAGGGGTAAAGCTATAAAGTATATCCTACCCTAATAGCAAAGTAGAGCTACTAACCGTTACTATAATATAGAGGAAGTCTTTACTTACCTTAATACGATCTATAATAACCCTAACTACCTAGTAAACGTAAAAAGGAGTTACTACCTACTCTTAATAAAGAAGGGTAATAAGTTTAGCCCCTTCCTCTTAGAATTTAGATACCTAGTAGATAAAGCTTAGATAGTACTAGAGAGTTAGAAGGAAGACCTCTACTATAAACTAACTACCGAACTTTAGAGGTTAGTTATTACTAAGGTAAATAGACTAGGGACCTTTAACGACTTTACTAACGTATATTCGTAAATATTTAACCGACTAGATACGATCGTTAGTAGGGAAAGGAAGAGGTTACTATAGGATAAAGGCTATAGGAGTAGATCGAGTTTAACTACCCTAGTAGCGACTAATTAACTATTAAGGATTAGGGATAGTAAAACCCTAAGACTAAAGCCAGAAATTAGCTTAATTAAATACTACAAATATAGAAAAAATTTGTATTACGTAAGGGACTATTATATAAGAAAGTAAGGATAAAGAAATACTATAGCTTCTACTAACTAGTTAACCCTAATTAATTAGATAGAGGAACTAAGGGATTTAGAGGAACTAAAGGATCTAAAAAACTAAAATACCTAGGAAAAGTCTCCTTCCTAGGTAGAGTAGTAGATATCTAGGCCTTTAAACTTACTAAGGAAATATTTAAACTAGATTAGAGTATGATTTTTAATATATAGCTCTTATATAACTCGTACGCTATTATAGTAATAGCGCTAGCGGATATAGGGGCGGACTACTTTATTATTATTAATATAGAGTTAGTAATTTTACTCTTTTAGAAATTCGCTACTTATATTAAATAATTAGAAGTACCGTATCCGATCTAAGGATTCGATAGGAAGGATTAATATATAATCATATATCTAATTAGGCTAATGCTAGTTATTAATGGACGATAATAGATATAACTACCCCTCCTTATTATAGATCTAGGAGCGACTAATATAATCCTAGGCCGTTAATAGTTAGTATATTATAATATATTACTAGATTACTAAAGGTATAAATTATAATAGCCGAAGGAGTTAACCCTAATAGAAGAAGTAGCTATAAAATAGAAAGTAGTAATTCTATAGGAAATCCTTAAATAGGTACCTCCTAACCTAGAGTACTAGGCGGATATAAAGTAACGCGATTAAGAGGCTAAGAAAAGATACTACTCTCCCCTAAGATACTAGTAGTAGGAGTATTAGGAGGAACTATTAAAGATAAACTAAGCGCTTACTAACCTAGAGCGGCTACTATATAATAAGGGTAGGTAGCGCTAGAGCCTATCTAGGACTATCCTACTAATCGATATCGCTATAATTAGACTAGTAAGATTTATAAGATAAGTAAAAAGGAACGCTAGTAATACCTTTATTACGAATCTATATAAGACAAGATTTAGGCCCCGCGCTTCGCGCGGTGCGTTTCATTGTCAAGAGCAGGTAAATACACGACGTGACGACGCCCGAAGGTATAGTCGTTAACAACTGGAATTTTGCTTCTGGACAGTTGACATACCGGGACAAAGCCCTCCCCCCAACTCCATTCGCCAGTTAGCTATCACTTCTTCGACTTCCCCTTTTTCCCCTTCAATAGAGAAGTAGGATCAGGAAGCTCGGCGTCGACGTCGACTATCTCACTTTCGTCAGTTTCGCTTTCGGAGGTTGAATAATCCGTTTCTTCATCGACGTCGCAAGCATTGTCCATACCAGCATCAGCAATAGTACTAAAAAAAGCGTTAGTTAACATTAGGTAGTCAAATCAATTCAATCACCGTACCTCTCAGTACTCTCTCCATGCTTAGATAGTGATATATCGCGATCACTAATCATGTTATCTGCCAACCTTTTCGCAGAACTGGTAGTTATAGAACCGGCCATACGATACCTACTTTTCGTAGGAGTATTATTGGCCGAACCCCCGACACTACCAACCATCTTAGGCGAAGAATCACCAATAGTTATAAGGTTTATCAAGGATAGACATAGCAAAGGTTAGGTAGTAGTAGGACGCGTATAGAAACCGAGTAAAGAACCAGAAACCTAAACTAACTTCTCAATAGAAGGAGTGTACCATTTTTCGAAACGGGTAAGATTGTCTATCATAACCACAATCTTAAATGTCGAGAACTGAGAGTTACTAGCGACCTTTCCGATAAAGGACTTAACAGAGACGATAAACCCTTTATGACCGACAACGGCTTCGATATGTTTAGTCACGACGCCGATAAAGAAAAACTTAGATGGTATCAAGAAAGGAATATAAGCATCATAATCCGAAGAATTAGGATCACCAGGAATAGGTATCAAAGAACCGTTAGAGACAGAGATAGTTGGTTGACCGTTCGCTATACTAGAGGGTACAATAGTAACAGAAGCAGATCCAAAACAAATAGTATCAAAAAAGAAAGGAACGGTAATACCTTCTTCGTCTTTAGTCGAATTTTAATACCGCTAGTTCGCGATAATATCCGGTTAAGAGATATCTACCGCAAACAGGCCAGAATAATCAGTAAGAAGAAGCTGAATCTATCTAATCTAAGAGGGTTGGCGTGGATTAGGACTGGATTTTTTAACGATAAAGTAACCAGAAATAGAATAAAAAGTTGGATTTATAGATGTAGCTATTATAAGAAAAATAAGATAAGGTGTTTTCTATAGACGGTCATATAATAAAACTAAAGAAGGGCAGATTTTATAAAACTTCCGAATATATAATATTTTCGGTGACCTTATCAGGGTTATTAGTAGATATAAGTACCGAAACATTTACTACTTACGTAGCTCGAGAAAATGTAATATATAGCTAACTATAACTAAAAACGGGAGACTAAAGATCTATACCAATAATATCTAAGGACTAGCCTTAAGATTTATTAAACGTCATAGCGAAACCTAACCGGATAGGGAACTAAGTTCGTTCTAATCGAAAGGGGTAATCCTCATCGGAGCTAAATAGCTTAATCCTTGGTAGGTAATATATATCACCATCATACTTACCACCGTTAATATATACCTACCGAAAACGTTAGTACCGGAAAAGGAAAAAAGGACGTAAGTAGAAACTAACCTCTAGATATAACGGCTTTACTCGAGTAATGATCAATCTAGTACCATTATATAAACCCGCTCTTAGGAGGAGGTTACGTAGTAATATTATAGGAGTACCTACTTTTACCTAGATCTTAGAAGTAGGTAAAGAGGATGGCCTTAGACTTTCTAAGAAGTCAGATGTTAATTCCGAAGTAGGGAAACCATTAGAAGATACCTAGTTGGTAGCGAGAAAGGTATAAATGTCCCCCGGAAAACGCTTAAGCAAAGTATCGTTTAAAGAGTCAACGACCTCATTTGTAAGCGTAAGGATACTTCTTCTAACAAAGAAATCGCAGGACGCATGGCGTAGTTAGAAAGCAGGGTATACCCATTCGATTAAATCGTTAATATGTATGGTTCGATAAAGAAAGTAAGGAATCGGAATAGTCCTAGTCATAGAAGGATTATGATTTAGCGAACCTAACCAAGAGGCGCATTCTTTATCCTATAAAGTAGAAGCACGAAGCCTTATATTTTCACGGAGATTCATATGTCGGAAAGTAGGCTAAACCGCAGAATATTATAGTGAAATAGATATAATATCAGCTCGCGAGCCTCCCTTTATAATCGGTAGTATCTATTGAAAGTCACCACCAAAAAGTATAGCGATCCCCCTAAATGGTCTAGAATAGCCACAAAGATCTTAAAGCTTTCGATCGACTATATTAAAGACATACTTATTAGTCATAGTAGTCTTATCCCATATTAGAAGCGAGGTTTTACGAAGCAAATCCGCTAGATAAGAATTATTAGTAATCGAGACTATAGAATCTTATATAGTATTAAATAGAGCCTTTAACCTCTTATACGCCGTTCGACCCTATGGTAGAAGTAAAGTAGCGATACCTATAGAGATAACATAAAGCGTAATAAGGCCGCGAGCGCGTATTCGTAGATAAATGGTAGTATATAAGAATGTTTTCCCATAACTACTAGATCCTAAAAGAAAGAAATGGGTATCTATTAGATCGTTATCGAAAGAGGAAAAGAAAGCATTATAGGCCGACAATTGATCATTATTCAGTTGAGATTCGCGATAAAGAGCATTATTCAAGTAGAAGTTAGGCTCTGGCTCATCAATTTCATTTATAACCAAAGGATTCATTCCATAGAAGCGAGGTTCCTAACCGATAACCGGCTCTAGTAAGCCGATAGATATTATAGAAACGTTCTCTTTGGCTAGTTCCTTTTAAATAAGGAATAAACCAAAGTCAAGATTAACGCGATCCATAGTAGCATAGTCTATCGGACCATACTGAAATTCCCTCTCCTAGTCTTCCGCACGACCCAGTAAAACCCAGACCCAACCCAGACCCAACCCAGTCTGGGTTGGGTTTTGGGTCGAACCCTTCGACCTAGTAATGGGTCTGGGTCGGAGGGTTCGACCTGGTACTGGGTCTGGGGCCCCAAACTGGGTTACAAACTAAATAAACATGCTAAGGATTCTAAATGTATAACTTATGCATTTATTCGCGGTAATTTTGAGTATTTGCTTTACTTGATTATATCTAATTTTATTTATTAAAAGGGTAAAAGAGATACGTATAATTAAGGATTCTTTATCAAGTAAGCTAATGGTATTCAAATAAATCATCTTCCCTGCTTTTACGTTTTCTCCCTGATACTCGTATCTATATATAGGTTAGTAGTAATAATAGCGAGTAAGGACGACTATATTTACTTATAGGTAAGGGCCTCTCCTCCAGTATATCCTCTAGTCTATCCTTAATTACAACCTTAATTATATCCCCTAGTTTATCTTCTAGTTTATCCTCCTACTCCTCTATATCACTAATTAGATCAACCATAATCTTACTAAGCTTCTCTTCCTTCTCCTCTTTTACCGCCTTAAGCTTATCCTAGGAGAAGAATTTCTTAAGAAGTATTACTTCCTACTCCTCTATATCAAATTTCGTTATATAAAGAAATATTATTAATACCTCAATAGTCTCACTCTTTATTCTACTACGACAATAGTAATAAATATCTTAAGCGGTATTAAAGAGGCGTTTAACTCCTATACTAGTTATTAGAAATAAGAGTGTATCTCGCGTAAGGGTAGTAATAGCCGGAAAGCGAGCCTAATACTCTTTCTAGAAAGTAAGCGGCCTAATAGAAATAGTATCTATATATATATTAGTATTATTATCATATATACTCTTTATATTTACTTACCGCTATTAAGATATTAACTGATTTTATTAGTAATAGCTCGTGGTTATATATCCCTTCTATTAAGTATCTCCTCTAGCCTTAAGCTTAGATAGGCTATCGTTAGAGAGCTTTATAGATCACGACTACTTATTCTAACTTATACTTAATATAGAATAAGGGCTTATTTAAAAGTAAGTCGATAGGTATCTCACTATTTCTAATCCTAATCACTAGAGAGAAAGAATTTAAATTTATTCACCAGTATAAGCATTATACTAATTATATAGATATTCCCTCAAAGATCATTAGCTTAGGAGTAATACTTATTAAGCTTAGACCGACTAGCTTTAAGGGCCTCTAATATCTATTTTTTCTATAGGACACGCTTTTAGCGTAGCTATGCCTATAATCGCTCAAGATAATCAAATAGTTTATTATAGATCTTAAACACGTAGTAGGTAGTAATATCTCGAGTCTTTAATAGCTATATTATATAATCAAAGAAGGGCTTAGTAATATAAAGAAGATAGTCGATCTAACGCTACTCTTACTCGCTAAGTAGTATCTCCTTATAATCATACTCTATATAAAATAAAGAGAAGATAGCACGTAGCCTCTTTACCCGGCGAAGTATAAGGAACGTAGAATTCTATCGTATCTTTATATCTTAGATTAGAACGATCTTAATATTAGTTATCTAAAGATTATAAAAGGTCTCTCTACGCTAGGGACTTATATTAACGTAAATTATAAGATAACAGACTTTATTTAGTATAGAGGAGATCTAACTTTACTTCGTATTTTCTTAGGCTAGCCTTAACTACTTCTCTATCTACCTTATCTCGGCTGATTTATTTAATAGAACTACCTTGATCCGAGTAAGAAGCTAATTAAGGCTAAGCTAGATAACGTGGGTAAGATATGGTATTCGGGTAATAATAGTATCATCTAACAAAGCCTATTAGAGAGTAGTAGCTAATATCTTATTATTTAATATATTATCTATTATTAACCTAAATACTTTATCTTTAATATTATACTCTACTAGGGTTTCTATAAGAATACTACTTAGGTAAGAGCTAGTATATATACCATAAAGCGGCTTAAACCTAAGTAGTACCTTACGATATATCTAATTACTATTAATAAAATAGCTAGTAATAGCTATAAATACCTACGAGAATAGAGATATCTAGTAGTTAAGCGTAATAGATATCTTTAAGCTAGAAGGTAGCGTACGAAGGATACACTACTACCAGTCTTTAACTAGACTACCTAATCGGCGACGGATAGTATCGGTAGATAGGATTACTAGAGGGGATAGGGCAGAACGAGCTTTATTAATAATACATTTAAATAATAGATACTCGATTAGATAGAATAGGAGCTAGTTAAGAGTAAGAAATTAGAGGAGATCCTCCTCCTAATCTTCTTATAAGAAGGGTATACTTACTAAAACTTCTCCCTAGAATAATAATAAATTAGTATAGTTACTTAGTTTTATAATATAAAATATACCTCTCTTTATAGGAAGTTTATAATCTCCGCTTTCTTCCCCTTTTTTCTAACCGTAAATAACTAGCCGTTTTCCGATATTTCTAGATAGTTAATATGCTATAATACTACGCTTTACCTATACTATTCGGGCTTAGTATATAAGGATACTCTAGGATCTTCCTATAGCGCTTATATATAACCTTTGGTACACTATTAATACCCTAAGCTACCTAATGGTAGCTATTCTAGATCTCTATATAGCGGTTCAAATCCTATTTAAGCTTACTTTTCCTCCCGTAGTTAGTCTCTAACTACTAGTCTATAAAATTGTTATATGATATTATATTATATAGAATAAACCCTTTCCTATAGTTAGGTCTAACGCGTTTTAATAAAGGGGGGATTAGGAGGGGATCATCTAGTCTTCAGAAGTTTAAGTCGATTATATGTTAACTTACGGATGGTATAACTTATCTAGTTAAAATATATAAAAGATCGTTAAGATTACCACTATAGAGCGACGATATAAAGTTAGAAAGTTAGCTTTAAGATATAATATAAGAATGATATATAATATATATAAATAGATATAAGGGGAGAAATTCTTTAACGTATAAAGGTAGAAATACACTAAAGTTATAGAAGTATCTAAGAATATTAATATATTAAATATAGTAAATCATCCTACTCTTATTAATTAGTCTATTATACTAAAATTATATAGGTCTAAAGAAATA
>LWEC01000541.1:0-103604 GCA_002116305.1 Penicillium italicum | reverse complement strand
CCCTGCCTGAATTCAGGCACCAAGTCACGTGATTTTATGGCAGTATTATTTTCTACCGGTCAAACATCTAGAGATTCGAATTTTGATTTACATAGTAAAAAATGTATATTTATTATCAGAAAAAGATGCTTATTTCTGCATAATAGAGGACCTTTACTTATATATCGCTACCTTCCTACTTCCTACTCTGTATCAAATCGTTATAGTAACTTCGGCCTAAACCTTAGTGGAGTAGCGGTAAGGGTATTAGTAATGGTAGGCGTAGGCGTAGTGGTAGTAAGTGGTAAAGGCGAAGATTGAGAGCTGCATATAGAAGAGAAGAGCAAGAGAGAGGAAGGTAGGCCGGAGATATAAACAAGAATCAAGATTGATTTTCATTTTTATAAAGCTTTATATTTTATAAGGGGTACTTATTTTTGATAGGGGTTTACATAGTAAATAGAGGTACTATTTGTGTCACTACAAGTGATCGGTTTACCAGCGAAAGCGGTGAGCAAAAAAGGGAAGCGGTTAACCAAAACGGTCAGTGCTTGCCTGGAAATTCAGGCAGGGGGGTAGAAATAGAGAAGGGGGGGGGGTAGATTTACCAACACCCTTTATCTATAAAGTAAAACCTTTTTAAATTTAGTTATTTCTCTTCTTCTATTTAATTTTAGAGCTTATATAACTATAGATAGATATCTAATAAACCTTTATATTTAAAACTACTTACTACCTCTTAATCTACTTAGTAAATATAACTTAAAGGGAGGGTAAGAAGAAATATTTTAAGAAGGTTTAATAGAACTAAAGTAGGAATTAGGATTTAATTAGAGGTTTACTAGGTTTATTAGGTTCTTACTAGGTTCTTACTAGGTTCTTACTGGGTTCTTACTAGGTTCTTACTAGGTTCTTACTAGGTTCTTACTAAGTTAAATAGGTTATAACTAAATCTTAACTAGGTTATTTTAGGGGTATTTATTTAGACCTATATAATTTTAATATAATAGACTAATAAACGAGAGTAGGATAAGTAAGATAATTTACTATATTTAATATATTAATATTCTTAGATACTCTTATAATATTAGTATATTTCTACCTTTATATATTAAAGAATTTCTCCCCTTATATCCCTTTATATATCTTATATATTATTCTTATATTATATCTTAAAGCTAACTTTCCGACTTTATATTATCGCTTTATAGTAGTAATCTTAATAATCTTTTATATATTTTAACTAGATAAGTTATACTATCTATAAGTTAATATATAATTAACTTAAGCTTCTAAAGACTAGATAATTCTCTTCTAATCCCCTCTTTATTAAAACGCGTTAGACCTAACTATAGGAAAGGGTTTATTCTATATAATATAATATTATATAATAATTTTATAAACTAATAATTAGAGACTAACTATAAAAGGAAAAGTAAGCTTAAATAGGATTCGAACTACTATATAGAGATTTAGAATAGTTACTATTAGGTAAGTTAGGATATTAATAGCGTATTAAAAGTTATATATAAATATTATAAAAAGATCCTAAAGTATCCTTATATACTAAGCCTAAATAATATAGGTAAAGCGTAATACTATAATATATTAACTATTTAGAAATATTAGAAAATAGCTAGTTATTTATAGTCGGAAAAAAGGAAGAAAGTAAAGATTATAAACTTCTTATAAAGAGAGGTATATTTTATATTATAAAACTAAGTAACTATACTAATTTATTATTATTCTAAGGAGAAGTTTTAGTAAGTATACCCTTCTTATAAGAAGATTAGGAAGAGGATTACCTTTATTTCTTACTTTTAATTAGCTCCTATTCTATCTAATTAAGTATCTATCCTTTAAATATATTATTAATAAAGTTTATTCTACCCTATCCCCTTTAGTAATCCTATCTACTAATACTATCTATTACTAATTAGATAGTCTAATTAAAGACTAATAGTAATATATCCTTTATATACTACCTTTTAGCTTAAAGATATTTATTACGCTTAACTACTAGATATCTCTATTCTTATAGGTATTTATAGCTATTACTAGCTATTTTATTAATAGTAATTAGGTATATTATAAGGTATTACTTAGGTTTAAGCTACTTTATAATATATATATTAGCTCTTACCTAAGTAGTATTCTTATAGAAATCCTAATAGAGTATAATATCGAAGATAAAGTATTTAGGTTAATAATAGATAATATATTAAATAATAAGATATTAGCTACTTCTCTCTAATAGGCTTTATTAAATAATACTATTATTACCTAAATACTATATCTTACCTATATTATCTAGCTTAGCCTAAATTAGCTTCTTACTTAGATTAAGGTAGTTCTATTAAATAAATTAACTAAGATAAGGTAAATAAAGAAGTAATTAAAGCTAGCTTAAGAAAATATAAAATAAAGTTAGATCTTCTTTATATTAAATAAAGTCTATTATCTTACGATTTATATTAATATAAGTTTCTAACGCTAAGAGACCTTTTATAATCTTTAGATAATTAATATAAAGATTATTCTAATCTAGGATATAAAGATATAATAGAATTCTAAGTTTCTTATACTTTACTAAATAAAGAGACTATATACTATTTTCTCTTTATTCTATATAAAGTATAATTATAAGGAGATATTACTTAGTAAGTAAGAGTAGTATTAGATTGACTATCTTCTTTATATTATTAAGCTATTCTTTAATTATATAATATAGCTATTAAAGACTTAAGATATTACTATTTATTATATATTTAAAATCTATAATAAACTATTTAATTATCTTAAGCGATTATAGGTATAGCTATATTAAAAGTGTATCCTATAGAAAAAATAGATATTAGAAGCCTTTAAAGCTAGTTAGTCTAAACTTAATAAATATTACTCCTAAGCTAATAATCTTTAAGGGAATATCTATATAATTAGTATAATACTTATATTAGTAAATAAATTTAAATTCTTCCTCTTTAGTAATTAGGATTAAAAATAATAAGATACCTATTAACTTACTTTTAAATAAGCCCTTATTCTATATTAAAAATAAGTTAAAATAAGTAGTTATAATCTATAAAACTCTCTAATAATAGCCTAACTAAGCTTAAGATTAAAGGAGATACTTAATAAAAGGGATATATAACTATAAGCTATTACTAATAAAATTAGTTAATATCTTAATAGTAGTAAGTAAATATAAAGAGTATATATAATTATAATACTAATATTTAAATAGATATTATTTCTATTAGGCTACTTACTTTCTAAAAAAAGTATTAGGCTTACTTTTTAGCTATTATTACCCTTATATAAGATATATTCTTATTTCTAATAACTAATATAGGAATTAAATATCTCTTTAATACCGCTTAAGATATTTATTACTATTATTATAGTAGAATAAAGAGTAAGACTATTAAGGTATTAATAATATTTCTTTATATAATAAAATTTAATATAAAGAAGTAGGAAGTAATACTTCTTAAGAAATTCTTCTTTTAAGATAAGCTTAAGGTAGTAAAAGAGGAGAAAGAAAAGAAGCTTAATAAGATTAAGGTTAATCTAATTAGTAATATAAAGGAATAAAAGGATAAACTAGAAGATAAATTAAGGGATATAATTAAAGTTATAATTAATTGCGGAGCGAAGCGAAGCAATTTAAATCATAAGCCCCCCTTATCACGTGATAGATCCCCCTAATGGGTCCCAAATCCATAGGTTTCCATGCGGTGAGATGTCATCGGTGAGAAACGGCAGAAAATTCTAGGTGGCAGAATGAATATAACAGAGCCTTAGGTACCCACTATCTATATTACGTGATACCTACTGATCTATTCCGAATTAGACAGAGATTACTTAAATTCTATATTATTAGTGGCCTTAGGTAATAAACTCGGTGCTAAAGTCGGTGCTAAACTAGATACTAACTTAGGTGCTAAGCTAGGTACTAACCTAGCTACTCTGGGGGTGGTATAGGGGAAAACTATAGAATACGAATTAGAGAGGGGAATGGGTAATGCATTTAGGAGGGGATCCTTTACTGCTACAATATGGCCTAGGAAATTACAGTGAGTCGCTTCGGCCCGCAGTGACTATCGGGTGGCCTGAGGCCATCAAGATCACTGGTAATAGACTAAAGGATATACTAAAAGAAAGGCCCTTACCTATAAGTAAATATAGTTATCCTTACTTACTATTATTACCACTAACCTATATATAGATATAAGTATTAAGGAGAAAATATAAAAGTAGGGAAGATAATATAGTTAAATACTATTAGCTTACTTAATAAAGAATCCTTAATTATATATATCTCTTTTATCCTTTTTTCAATTAAAATTAAATATAATTAAGTAAAGTAAATACTTAAAATTACTATAAATAAATATATAAGTTATATATTTAGAATCCTTAGTATATTTATTTAGTTTATAACCTAGTTTAGGGCCCTAGACCTAGTACTAGGTTACCTAATCCGACCTAGACCTATTACTAGGTCGAAGGGTTCGACCCAAAACCCAACCTAGTCTAGGTTAGGTCTGGGTTGGGTCTGGGTTTTACTAGGTCGTGCGGAAGACTATAGAGGGGTTTAGAATAGCCTAGTTAGAGCTAATACTAGAAGGCTAAAAGATATCTAATACTAACGAAATCCTAAGTATAATATCTACCTAATAGTTATAGATATATAAGGAATATATTAATAAGGGCTTAGAGACGTATTATAGTATAGTAAGTATTAGAAGGAGGTAGTAACTTATAGATTCTAAGTACGCCCTAATACTAAGAAAATTAACCCGGATAAGGAATTCTCTAATTGATTTTAAATCGTTAAGCTCGACGATACTTTTTAAGGGGGATATTATCTAAAGGAAAGTTTTTTTATAACTAGTTTTTTATACGCTATTTTTTTTTTCTCTCTCCTATAGAAGAAGGGATATATCAAGCGGAATATTATCGCTCCGAGAGCGGTTATATTCCACCGAGGTAACGGAACCTAATAGTTCCGCCCTCTCCTATAGCTTTGTAGATTTAGGAGGAATCTATCCATCGTGTTATTCATTTTTTTCTATCGGATTTCTTTTGTCTTCTATCAGTCCTAGGCTCAGATTTTAGTAAAGTGGTCCTTCTGGGAGGCATCAAGCTGAATCCGAAGGAGAAACTGACTCACGGTGGTGGGTCAGGTTTCGGCCTGACACTAGGTACCTATAGATAGGCAATGTCGTAGTCTAGTGACGACTATTGGGAGGCCTAAGGCTATCGAGATCACTAGTATAAAAGCGGGTATATAAACGTGGTTAAAGTGGTATAGAGGAAGTAGATACGAAGAAGATAAATAACGAAGAATATAAATGACGTATTTAGTATGGGATAAAAAATTTTCCTTTGTTTGTTTAGTCTTACTGGCCTAAAAGTTCAGGACTCGATCGTTTCGCTCCGCATGACTATTTGGAGGCCTTAGGCGCCCAAGATCCCTAGTAAGTCATAAATCATATGAGAGTTGTGCAAAATACTATAGAGGAACCATAATTATTTACACTGGCCAGTTGAGAATAGTGGCTAATGGTGGACATACCCGAAGTAAGCTAGTCATTGCGTGTCGGTATTAAAAACACTGTGTCGGTAGACGGTCTCTTTAGAAATCTGTAGTTTCGTTAAAGAAGAAAATACATCTACATATGCTAGACTGATATCCTAGGAGCAAATAGGCAGCCATACGACTGTTAAGGAAAGTCTTCAAAAGGTTCAGACCACTTTGCCAGTGAAATCACCGTGCCAATTGTTTAAAACGGCACCCTCACCCGCATTGATCCTATGTCAATTGAGACGATGTTGGGAGCAAGAAAACCATTGCATAAGAGTATCTTAAAAGTACATGTGTAGGGTAGAGACGAACAAAGCATAGATATGTAACCTGCTACCTATCCACCCGATCACCTGCCAATATCCCAATAGAACAACACAAATGCACATAGGTTGCACCTAGGGACCCTAGAACACCACTAGACCCGTGTGAAGAAGTAAAGATAAGCGGTTTTCTTCATCGCTTCGATATCTTCGAACTTGACAACCTTTTCATCATTGAACATCACCCATGAAAGGCCACTTTGACCTGGCAAAGGTTTGCGAATCACAGCAACATAATGCCTAGGATGTGTTAGTCTAACTGAAGGAAATAAGAACGGAGACATGTCAAGCCACCCACCCTGCATGAACAGATGTGCCTTTATGGCATACAATCGACCTTAATTCATAGCGAGCAGGTAAGCCGGTGAGCCCAACTGAGCCACTGAGAGGCTGTGCGTCGTGGTCGCCGACACTTGGCTCTTCCGTTTCAATCACATCGTCTGGGTGATTGAAAACCCAATCAATTGCCCTGTTAACATCGCCGTTGGTCGCAGCCAACGCTTGTCGGGCACGGGACGCCTCAATACCCATATCTTCTAGTTGAGCAATTTTTGTCGCGTCTTGCTCAGTAGAACGAGAGGTGCCGACTCGATCAAGGGACAGCGGTTCATCGATGTCTGGATCTTCCATGTGGGCAAACAGCCAATTCATGGCAGTTTCCGGCTCCAAGTTACCAGTGGCATGCAGAGCTTTCTCACACCTCACAGCAGGGAATCCCATGCTCATTAGTTGGTCTAGTGCTTCCTGATTCGGGACAAATGCGGTGGATTCTTCAACGTCCGGAAGTTGCTCCTCACCCGCATCATGCTCACCAGCAAGGTAAGAGCTAAAATCTAGTGGCTTATCATCGACTAGCACAGGGATATCCAATTTGGTAGGAACCCAGTTGACGAGCTCAAACCGACGAGCATTGACCACCAATTCTTGAGGCAATGTTTTGAAAGACGATTGCTTTGAAAAGCCACCTTGGCTGCCACAAGCAGGACATGTAAGCTCGACGACCTCCGCCGAAGTAAAGATGTCTAGACACTCCGACAATTCCACAGATTCATACTGCTTTCCTGTTTCATCAGAAGTTGTAGCAGGACGTGCGGGAACAGCAACTGAAATATTATCTTGCTCATCCACTCTATAGCGGACTTTCTTGCAATTCAAACACTGAAGACGCTGCTCAACTTGAAAGCGAAAGTCCTGTACCGGGTTAATCTGCGGACTGGTGTGTTTCGATAGGCTGACCGACTTGAATAGATGAAGCAGGAATTCAAATGCATCTTGCTGTCTCATGGTTGCGAACTCCTCATGACCTTGCCCAATAAGATATTTGAACATTGCTGGCGCTAAACCCTTCTGATGAGCGACTTCTGGGATGTCTGCGGACAACATGACGCGAGAATCAGGTTGAGAGTACCGGCCTGACAGTAAACCGTCGGCAAGCTTTCGCAATTGTGTCTCAAGGTCCTGTGCTGGTGCTTGGCAGAGTGGAGGTTCTTCTGACAGCTGGTAGTATCGCTCACGAAATCCAGCCACAGAAAAGATGCATTGCATGATACTGGAGAGATAGCAGCTGTTTCCAAGATTGGCTAAGCCAGTAAATGCAGGCCCAAAGACCGGAGCCAGCTCCCGGCCATCCTCGGTCGTCATGGAAAATTCCCATTTTAGATTATGCTCGACCTGCATCTCCATCAGACTCTTCTCTGTCTTCTCACGTCCAGCCAAGTAGATTCCCCAGTGCGCTAGGTGGGTCGCCAATTCTGGGTCTACTCTTTCTTCGTTGCACTTGTAGCAGTAGACATCAGCGGAACCTTCTGCTGTGATGGAACCAAGCTTGACAGCGACAGCATGTGATGTTGAGTCTGCGTGAGTAAGCCCATGTGAGTTTCCCTTGCTTCCACCGAACTGACTTCGCCCACAACCCTTGTTCCCACATTCCAGACACAGCCACAGATTCTCGCCCAAATCACACTCCGAGCAATGGTTTGAATCTAGAATTTCATTAGTACTGGCCCCAGTTGAGTATTGCAGGGAATCGATACCCGTCGACGCAGCTTGTGTGTTGTCCCGTTGAACCAGACAGAGGGTATGCTCGCAAGGAATAAACTCTTGCTCCCAGGCTTTGACCTCTTCTTTTTTTGAGAAAGTCATAGCGGTCATAACACCTTCAATGACAGCAGGAAGCTTGCCACTGGCTTTGTCCACATTGGTTTGAGAACATGAATAGCACACTACTGACGTAGCAATGTCATATCTATCCTCTTCTGTTTCAGCTGCGATGGAAAGCTTTGAAATCTTCGGCGGAGGCTCGTCACGCTATAAGTCAGAGGTGTGAGAATCATTGGTCAAAAGCTCAGTAAGTGTTTGGAGGCTGTACCTGAACCTGCTTGGTGGTCCTTCGAATGTTCAAAGCCAACGAATGGCCAAATCTCTTGTAATGAAGCATGGCATGGTCTCTATTTCCAGCACATCCACCATTGAAGCAATGGAGACAAACATTCAGACCAGCATCATCGTCCTTGCAAGGTCAGAGTCAGTGGAGTGAGTGGTATAGGGACCAAGGTGGCTGGCATACAATGGAATCAAAGCACTGAGTGCAATCTTCTCGATAAACAGCCTGTGAGGATCCTGGTGGATTCAGATCTATGTAGGAATATTCTCCATTAGCTCGATTCGTCCTCCGATTATCAAGGTGATGTCACAAACCCGCAGCACCGGTATGGACACAAGAGGCCATATCCAGAGAGGATATGTTGAAAATTCAACGAAGTGCCAACAAAGGCTTCTTGGTTTTTGACAAGGGGCTTCAGAAGACGTGACAGTATCCCATCGAAAGCAAAGATGACAAAAGAGCGAATATCAGATACAGCAGATCAAGCCAAAGCTGCGATGCGTGGGGTTGCTCCTCACCGCCTGCACGTGCTGTTATCAATATTGTCCTGAGGCATCAAGTCATGTGGGGCGTGCCACTTAACGCGTTATTTTTCTCAACACGCGTTCCAACCTTGTCCTACACCACTTTGCAACTTGATCTGGACTTGCTTTGTCAAGTTCAGTCTTCTTTGCCTCTCTACTCCTACTTCTACTTCTTCATTTTCTTCTTGCTTCCCTGATCCATCCCTTCATTCCATCCTTTTCAGTCTTTCCCCAATACTTCTCTCTCGACTGTGTCAATTACTGAAATTTGAACTCATCACACTATGGCTTCCGAGGCAGCATCCCAAGTCACTATTGGGGCTCTAAGGTTTGTATCCATTTGATATGAAGATTCTGTATGGCATTATGAATGTTAATCGCGTGCTCAACAGTGCCATCTTTGATGAAACCAAACCCCAAGTACGAGAGCCGATTGTTCAGTGTGTTCAGATCAAGGCATTGCCAGCTCAGCCGAACCAACCAGAACGTTACCGAGCTGTTTTCAGTGATATTGCAAACTATGTTCAAACTATGCTTGCAACGCGTACGTGTTATCCATTCGGGATCCCTCGTAACTCATCGAGCTTGCTAACTGCTCCAAGAAGCCAACTCGGTGGTGACAGATGGATCTCTCCGGAAGGGTTCTTTTGTGCGACTGAAGTCATTTCAATCAAACTCTGTCAAGGGGAAGAAGTATGTGAGGGAATTCTATCGACATTGATTGTGCTAACTATTATAGAATCCTCATCATCTTGGACCTTGAAGTTCTAAAGGAACTGGGCGAGGCTGAAAAAATCGGTGAACCCAAACCACTTGAAGTAAAATCCGAGGGAGAGGAGGCGGGTCAACCGACAACAATATCCAGCAATGGGTTTTACGGCTCCAAGATGGAGGGTGCACAGGCTCAGCCAAGTAGCCGAGCCCAGCCAATGTCTGCCCCTATCTCTACTTCCTCCGCCCACGCCACAATTTTCCCGATTGAAGCCATCTCCCCGTATTCCAACAAATGGACGATAAAAGCGCGATGCACGAGCAAGTCCAGCATCAAAACATGGCATAACAAGAATGGTGAGGGTAAACTGTTCAGTGTGAATTTGCTGGACGACAGTGGTGAAATTCGTGCAACTGGTTTCAATGATCAGTGTGACATGCTCTATGAACTCTTCCAGGAGGGCAGTGCTTATTACATTTCGAGTCCTTGCCGGGTCCAAATGGCCAAGAAACAGTTCACAAATCTTACCAACGATTATGAACTCACATTTGAGAGAGAAACTATTGTAGAGAAGGTAATCTCTTTTTGATTTTAAACCAACTGCGTCGCTTACATATTATGATAGGCCGAGGAGCAAAATGATGTCCCTCAGATTCGATTCAACTTCACCACCGTTGCTGATTTGCAGACTGTTGAAAAAGACACGACCACTGATGTCATTGGCGTGCTGAAGGATGTTGGGGAGACATCCCAGATTACCTCAAAAAGCACCGGCAAACCCTATGACAAACGTGAGCTTACGCTGGTTGACAACACCGGATTTTCTGTCCGCTTGACGATCTGGGGTGCATCTGCAAACAATTTTAGTGTGGCGCCCGAGTCTGTTGTTGCTTTCAAGGGAGTCAAGGTTTCTGACTTTGGCGGAAGAAGTCTGAGTCTTCTGAGTTCGGGCTCAATGACTGTGGACCCTGATATTGGGGAGGCTCACCGACTCAGAGGTTGGTATGACGCCCAAGGAAGGTCGGAAAACTTCACATCTCATGCTTCATTGTCAAATGCGACCAACTCCACGGGCAAAACGGATCGGTTCAAAACCGTCGCGCAAGTTCGCGAAGAGCAACTTGGCATGTCTGAAACTCCTGATTACTTCTCCCTGAAAGCCACTGTGATCTACATCAAGCAGGATTCCACCTGGTGTTACCCTGCCTGCCTTTCTGAGAACTGCAACAAGAAGGTAACGGAGCTTGATCCAGGACAGTGGCGGTGCGAAATGTGTGACAAGACCCACCCCAAGCCAGAGTACCGCTTCATCATGCCTATTAGTGTCAGCGACCATACTGGCCAGCTTTGGCTTAGCTGTTTTGATGACACTGGAAGAAACGTCATGGGCATGTCTGCCGATGAACTAATGCAACTTCGCGAAGACGATCCAAGTGCTTTTGGTGAAGTCTTCCAGGGAGCCAATTGCCAAACCTGGAGCTTCAGGTGCCGAGCCAAGATAGATAATTTCGGCGACCAACAGCGGTAAGAATTATGGAATGACATTAATCCCAAGGATCTGAACATTATGCTAATTGTTCCATCTAGTGTGAGATATCAGGTCTCGTCCTCCCAGGCAATCAATTACTCGGACGAAGCCTCTCGCCTTGCCGATATCATTGACTCCTACAGCATTGAGTAGGCGCAGGCAAAGTGAGGAAATCTTTTTGTCTAGCTTTGTGCTAGCTTTACTACTTCTGCATGCACTCAGAGATTTTTCGTCAATGTTCATGTATACTTTTATGTTGCTCGAGCTGCGCCATGATCATCTCACTTACGGATTCTTACCTTGACATTTGTTCTTGCCTCTGCAGGACTTTGAAAAAAACAACTAGTAATTTTTCGTCATCTTCCTTTCATTCATGATCAATCTACAATCTGGGATATCACTCCACATATAGGCTGGATATCACTCTAGGAGTTCTAGAATGAGAAATGAGAATGGTACATACTCTCTCATCTTGTTCCCCGTACGATGTGGGTAGTTACAACGGAGTGGTTAGGCGGTAAGCCAACAAAGGCGGAAGTCAACGGCAATACAACATTGCTTTTTCTTTTTTTTTTCTCTTCCTGTTTTACTCTCGTGCTTCTCTTTATCTTTGATTTCAATAACATTTTGTTATATTCCATTTCCAGTACTCGTCATGGGTAAGCGAAGTCATCTCGAGCCAACGGAGCAGCGACCGAAGAAAAAATCCAAGTCCGAGAAGCCCGGAAAAGCTTCTAAAGATAAGCAGGAAAATGGAGATGAGAAGACTACATCTTATTCTGATGCGTCTGCTCTAACCGAGATCCCTCAGTCAGACATTGACAGTTTCCTGGCCGAGAACGTGATTAAAATCTCTGACCCCTCCTCACCTGATGCTTCCCAATTCCGCCCAATCCTTTCCTTTGATCACCTACCTGAATGTGATGCTGGTCTGTACACTCAATTGAAGTCTTTCCCTGCACCAACGCCGATTCAGTCCACTACCTGGCCGCTTCTTTTTGCTGGCCGTGATGTGATTGGTATCGCAGAGACTGGAAGTGGCAAGACCCTGGGTTTTGGCTTGCCGTGTCTGAAGAAATTGCTTGACTCCAAGTTAAGCAAGCCTTGTCAACCCAAGGCTGTGATTATTTCACCAACGCGAGAGCTTGCAATGCAGATTTATGACCAGCTTGTTAAATTCGGTGGCACCGAGAAGACTCAGGTGACATGCATTTACGGTGGTGTGGGTAAAGATGAACAGCGTCGGGCTCTTCAAAAGGCCGCCATTGTGGTTGCCACCCCTGGACGTCTCAAGGATCTCCAGAATGATGGTTCGATTGACCTTGGAAAGGTCACTTATCTCGTCTTGGATGAGGCAGATCGCATGCTTGACAAAGGATTTGAGCAGGATATCAAGGACATCGTCAAGCCAATGCCCGTCTCCAGGAGACAGACCGTCATGTTTACGGCAACATGGCCCCGGTCGGTTCGAGATCTCGCAGCAACCTTTATGAAGACCCCGGTAACTGTTACCATTGGCGGAGACCCATCTGCGGATCCCCGAGCCAACACAAGGATTAAGCAAGTCATCGAGGTTGTTGATGGTCGGGACAAGGAGGGCCGACTCGTGCAGCTCCTCACTAAATCCCAGCGTGGTCATAAATCGCCCGAGAAAGTCCTGGTTTTCTGCCTCTACAAGAAGGAGGCTATGCGCATTGAGAATCTCATCAGAAACAAGGGATTCGCAGTCGCCGGTATTCACGGTGATTTGAACCAATCGGATAGATTCCGAAATCTTGATGCTTTCAAGAAAGGCAATGCCACCATTCTTGTCGCAACCGATGTGGCGGCGCGTGGCCTCGATATCCCGAACGTGAAACTGGTGATTAATGTCACCTTCCCTCTTACCGTTGAGGACTACGTGCACCGGATTGGAAGAACCGGACGTGCTGGGGCTGACGGCCTTGCCATCACCATGTTCACTGAAACTGACAAAGGACTATCCGGCGGGTATGTTACTCACATTTCTATCATCCTTGACAAAAACCATCAGGGCAATGCTAATTGTGAATAGATTGATCAATGTTCTCAAGGCAGCTAAGCAAGATGTGCCAGAGGCGCTGTTGAAGTTTGGTACAACAGTCAAGAAGAAGCAGCACGATGTTTATGGTGCCTTTTACAAGGACGTTGATATGGACAAAACAGCGACAAAGATCACATTTGACGATTAATTGGGTTCATTCCGACTTGGTACCTTTGCTGGAAGATCTGGAGGATAACCTGTGACGAAGCCTTGTCAATTGACCCATCAAATATTCCCTTTCTATGTAGACTCTATTATTTTTGGTTAGGCGTTAAGAACAAATCAACATCAGATCAGATCAGGACTCACATAAGGAGAGCATAGCTGCCACTCAAGGCGCATGCTTTGATAATTCCCAATTCCAGGCCAAATCCGCCCAAGAACAAACTCGCCAGAGCACACAGAATGAAGCTAGCAGGTCGAATGGCCACTTCACTCGTGTACAGGCTACATCCATTTCGATGGAGGTATGATTTGATAAAACTGTAACTCCAAACGGTTCGAACCACCATATTCACAATGTTGGCCAGGACCAATCCAAACGCACCCAGGTTCCCTACTTCTAGGAATATATAGGCCGCCAACGCATAACAGGCGGAGAAGACACCCATCCACGCCGTCTGCTTCCGAATCTGTTGCGAATTTGCTGCAGATGACACGAACGATTCGGTAATCCCATTAAATGCCAAAAATGGGATATAGTAGCAATAGACGGAGAGCAGGTCCCCGATTTTGGGCGAAGCCCATTGACGGCCTCCCAGGATATGCAGCAATTGAGGGACCATCATTGGCCCCAATGGAAATATCAAGATTGACATCAACTGGTACGCCCGTAGAATATCTACAAGGTGATCTTTGGCAGTGCGGATATGGATATTCTTCAGCTTCCCGTCCTCATCGCGGCTCAGTAGGGCCGAGAATAAGTTCCGGCTGCTCTCCTCCAGTGGCTGGAAGATGATCCGCGCAATGAGTCCGCCATAATTTGACGCAAGAGAATATATACCTTGATCTTCTAGGCCTGAAAGGGCTGCGAGCATCATAGTGTCGCCCTGTGTGAGCAGATGCTTCACCAAAGATTGGAAAAAGACATTCGCAGCAAGCGTCGTTAACTGGCGCGAGAACCGTCCTAGAAAGTAGTTTGAAGGGTCGCTATAAATGGTTACCGTGTCATTCTTTGTGCTATAGCTTGGACGAGATAAGGTCAGTCTTACCTGGATTCTATATGTGTCAATAAGAAAGAGAACCGGGTCGTGTTGATTCCTCCGAGTAGGGCTAGCGAGTAGCCACAGATGAGCGCCAGCGAGTAACTGAGGTGACCAAGAGCAAATGGTAGCACACCGAGGTCATAGTTGACTTGAGAAGCATATATAAAGGCGGAGGAAGTCACCGCACTTCTCAAAAATGCCGCTGGCATTTCAACAGCGGCGCGTTTCTCGTAAAGCATATGTTGTTGCACTACCGAGAAAAAGGGCTCGATGCTGAGTTCCATGAGAGATGCAGCCCCGATCAAGATGACACTGTGGTGGAAGAAAGCGGTCTTTGATGCTTCCTCTGGGACAAAGCACCGGTAAAGCATAGTGAACATAAGACTGGCAGGAATCCCAAGGGCGAGGCTCAGATAAGACACATTCACCACTGCTTGAGATGCTACGGATTGCGAATCTGTCGATGCAGGATCTGCTTCAAGAGAATGTTTTTTGTTGTCGGGCGAAGATCGAATAGGCTGCCTTTGGATGGCCACCCGAATACTTTCCCTTGAGAAATACAGAATCGAAACCTGAAAGAGCTCCAGTTGTGCTGCTATTCCCAACACGACCGGTGAAAGGGTGCGCAGAATCAGTTGGTTCGATGCAAATGTAAAGATCCTGGATGCTAATTGAATCAAAATCAAAAAGCTTGTGCCTGTAGCTGATGACGCCAGAATCTTGCCCATACGGGTATCGTCAGGCTTTGCCATTTCCATGATTGAACCCATGACAGTGTAATCAGGTGTACTCAATTTAAGGAAGTAAACAAGACTTCAAGCCGACCTCGGGGGGGTTAGGGGTTCATATGGGAAGGGGTAAAATGAAAAAGGATGCGAACACCTTTGGTGGGGCCTACGGGCCTGGCGTATTTGTTTAGGCTTAGGAATGGAAGATATTTACCAGATGAAATTCAAAAGATAAAATAAAAAGCAGTATCTTAAGTTCATGAAATCATGAAATACCTAAGACATCTGATATATCTACAATGTAAAAGTTCACTTGGTCCCTGAAGATACTTGCTTACGTATAGCCCCAAAGTCCTAGTCCCTCAATCTCCGGTTACCTCTTAGGGCTAGGTATGGTTGGGTATGCCTTAAGGCTAATTGTGGAATTCCTTCTAAAAGAACCCTCTGTGATGTCTCTGGTATGCAAATTTTTCATAGCATAGGAAAAAAGAGGCACTATGGATCAAAATTCGCAAAGAACCATGCTTCCTCCAAGTGGTCCTGATCCATCTCAACTTCTGTTTGTCATATACAGGAAGCCCTGGAGAGATCAGATCTAGCCACTGAGATATCAATGATCGTTTGTAGACCAAAATGTTTCCAGGTGTTGCCGTCTGCGTGCTATTGGTCAAGTAGACTCTTGAATGCTCTAGAACGGAGGCAGATAGAATGGATAGCCACCATTCTTGGTTTTGAAGACACTGAGAAGGAAGCTGTACGTTGCAAAAAGAACAGTTGCCCAGATCAAAACAGCCAGCTGTTGACCCTTGACATCTTCCATCCGGGGAACCTTCAGAGCGAGTGCGATCGTAGCAAAGGAGAGAACAGCGTCTGTGCGAGCAAAATGTTAGCCTAGGAACTTGGCATGGAAAAGATGCTCAGTATCAATGAGGTTGTTGATCCTCACTTACAAATGGCAGCCACAATTTGAGTCTCCATCCCGAATTGGCTCTGGAATCCACCGGCAAAATAGCTGATACCACCTTTGCCATCACCAGCAACATATGGAACCTTGCGGATGTGGTTGAACATTTGACCACTTGTAAACAGAAGAATAGCGATAAGGCTGATCGCAGCCCAAAGGTTTCGGTTCTGAATAATTGGCAGCAGGTAGGGAGAAAGGACCGCAATCCCAGTCACAACTGCCAGGAGGATTGTGATCGTGGATACAATCCGCATGTAGTTGATGGGTCGAACTAGTTGAGGCTTAGGGCCTTCAGGCAAATGACGTCCAATCCAAGAGTAGACCTGTTCGGCTGTGATCGGGCTATTTGCGATTGATGTGTTAGTGAGATAGGGGCTGGGCGCAGGAGCCTTGGTAGAAAAACCTACCCTGTGAAATCAAACCGGAGGTGATTTCCTTCAACCTTGGCAAAAGGACCGATGGTAGGAGGGAATATAAGGAGTACGGGTGCAGCTTGAAGCATGAGCTGCTCAGATTAGTCGAGTGTCTTTCAGCTCAGTCTTGAGTATAGATGCCCTACCTTTTGGAAAACAGCCTTGCCATTATCAAAGTCCAGTGTTCCAAAGACTACCTTGAGGTCATCAGGCTTGGTACCCTTGGTCCAGCTGTGGGCGATCAGGTTCCATTCTGATTCGAAGTCGCGGCATAGGAGGCAACCAAAGCGAGGATCCGTGGCAGTCAGGATAACCACAGCATAGTAATCTCGGGGTGTGGAGGTGAGGTCTTCG
The DNA here is from genome assembly GCA_002116305.1 of Penicillium italicum. Classification (NCBI taxonomy): domain Eukaryota; kingdom Fungi; phylum Ascomycota; class Eurotiomycetes; order Eurotiales; family Aspergillaceae; genus Penicillium; species Penicillium italicum. The sequence continues at coordinate 86,839 of LWEC01000541.1, read as the reverse complement.
TATGTTGCACTATCCAGATCAACAGGCCCCGAACGAGACAAGGATTGATATCTTGCAAACTTGTCCGGTGTTGAACTAGCAGACAGGACCCCAGACACGGCCGAGAAAAGAAGAAAAAGGGCTGCCCAGAGCTTCATTTTGGCATGACAAGGAGCTCGACAGCTTTAATATTAGTGATAAAGTGCAATTGATTGAAAAACTATCACTCCGTTGCAATTGAAGATGAACACGTTGAGTGATAAAGTCCAGGTGTCCACTATCAACGTAATCGGGCATATCGGCTTACTTAATAGACTCCGGGCCCCGACACCAAAACACCGGCGCGTCTTCCTTTATGACGATTTAGACATCAAACTTTGAAAGCATTGGACATAACACCACATATATTTACATACAACATAGGCATTTCTTTTGCTCTGGGCAGGTATTCTTTAATTTACAGGTCTTTCCGTTGTATTTTCTTATTTCGAAGGGCTCCTGTCTTTTTCCGGACACTATCGTCATGGCAATGGCCCAAGAAGCATTCGCTTTAGATGTATGTAGCTTCCCTGGATCGATGGAGATATGCTTAAGATGCTAACTTGGTCATGCAGTTTGAAATGTCCATGATGACTATGCATCTAGAGAAGGAGTATGAGAAGGCTCTTTCGGATTCCACTCGCCTTCTGGATGATGAGAGGGATCGCGTACGACGCATGGAGCTCTTGCTCTCCAAATTTGAGAATGAGGCTCTCCGATCGCAGCTAGAGGAAGCAAATGGGCATCTTTTGGGATTCACAAGTGCTGATTCAGAGGCATGTGCTCAACTTCAGGAGGCTTGCCAGGAAATTGATCATTTGGAGCTTCAAGCACAGGCATCCTTGAGTGAGATCAACCGACTCAAAGTAAGCCTGAAGTCAATCTGGAGGCCGAATGTATAATCCGTTATGTTGACAGCAACAGGAAGAACTCTCGGCCCAGAAAAATAATTCGACCAGTTACAATACTATCCTTGCAGAGAAACTTCATCTCTCCAGGGATCTTTCAACGCTACAGTCAGAGCTTGAGCGGCTCAGAGCGCAAAATGCGTCATATCAAGCTACCATTTCCGAGAAATATGAGATGGAACGGCAAATAAATTCTCTGGAGCTTCAACTTGACAATGAAAAACATGCCCATGAACGAACTCGGGTTAAGGGATCACAGCAAATGACAGAGATCACCCAACTTTCTACTCGAGTTGAAGAGTTGCGGAATGAACTAGCGGGAGAATTGCGAGCCAAACAGCAGCAGGAACGGGACAACCACAATCAGAACTCAGCATGGGCCAACCAGCGTGGGATGTTTGAAGGAAAGATTGATTCGCTCAAACAACAATTGCGGTCAACCAAGGACAAGCTTCAGGAAGCCCAGGTTGAAATTCAGCAGCGACGCAGCCTCAAATCACATGCAGTAAATGACTCTGAATCCAGTTCTCGAACAGTCCCGCTTCAGCGTCCTGGCCCGAGTGGCCAGTCCGGCGTGACGATTGCAACTCCCGGGGCTGTTCGTGTACAAGAAAAATTGAAGAGGGATTCGGCTGTGCCTGGAGATAAGTCGGCGTTTTCCATCACTCCATTCTTGAACCGCACGGGGGCGCCTTCGGATTCGCCAATGAGCTCAGTTGGAGACGAAGACGAGATTCTTGGAGACACTGCCACTCCTCGTGGACTGCTTAGCAGGCAGAGCACTTTTGGGGAACCAAGGCGTATCGGTTCTGCCCTCCGGCGCCAACTATCTCCAACAGAAGACCGCATTCCAATCACCAAATCCATCAAATCAAGGGCACTTGATGGGACCATGCCTGTCTCAGCACTGGAAAACGAGGCCAAGAAACCAACGCATCGTTTAGATCGCAGGGTGCCACCCACGGAGACCGATGAGTTACATGAGCAGTTTGAGCATGAACAAGCCAAGCCAAAAAAACGCAAACTTGGAGGTCAGCGGGATCGGAGTTTGTTTGAGGAGGAGGACGAAGAAGAGCCTCACCCTAGCAAGAAATTTGGGCGAAAACTTGCAATAGGAAATCGGAGTTCAACGTTGGGGAGTAAAACACAGCCTAGTACCAGTCTACCCCGGGCTCTAGGGCTTGGGGCAGCACCCATGGGATTCTCTCCCTTGAAAAAAGACCGCAGACGATTTTAATGAACAAGAATCAGAAGATCCGGCAATTTTATTTTTTATTGACACGCATACTCTACACAGGTTTAATATGTACAACATACACCCAGCCATGTAGAAGTACATCTGTACATTACTATTTAGTTAACTACATATGTATATACAAGAATCGTCGGCCGCATTTGCGGCCTTGTGAGTCCTATTTGGTTTGTCTTTTTAAATGTATTTTCAGATGACTTTTTAGCTATCTCTTTCTCACAGATATTTTGCTCCCCTTCTCGGTCTCATAGACATACAGTACTAGAAGGCGGAAAGAGGCTTAATTTGTGAAATGGACTTTTCAATCTATGATCTTTGATGTAGTTAACTGATGTATTTATGAACGCGATAAGAGCCGTCCGACTTGAGGGGTTCGGCGGTTTTATCTGTTTTGCCGGCAGAAAATAAAAAGCTTCTCCACGCTTCCAAGACTCCAGTTATCTCCCCTGAAATTAATCCATTTACACTATGTTTACTTTACATTCAATCCAATTTTGGCGGAATCTCTGTCATAAGCAGGCAATTGGTCAAGCAAGACATGCATCATCCAAGCGCTGGCAAGCCCGGCAGCAAAAGGATCAGTTCACCAGAGAGGCAGCTGTCCAAGGGCTGAAAAGCCGTGCTGCTTTCAAATTGTTGCAGGTAATCCAGCACTGATGTCACTCTATTTTCCTGGATTGATCTGACATACTGGTTTCTACGGTCAGATTGATGAGAAATATCGAATCTTCAAGGCTGGGCAGACAGTGGTTGACTTGGTATGCTTGTTGTTACGCCTGAACTCGGATCATTGTTTAATTTGTTGCAATTAGGGGTATGCTCCGGGGTCGTGGTCTCAGGTGTGTCGACCTTTTTTCTTTTGCCTTTGACTTATCCCCTCCCCATTTGCTGTCAAACGGGCCGTAATTAACTGCCAGGGAAGGTTGCTGCAAGCCGTACCCAGCCACATGGTCGAGTCCTCGGTGTCGATATCATCCCAGCCCAACCACCGAAAGGAGTGTCTACAATCCAAGGCAACTTTCTAGCACCCGAAATTCAAACATATATCCGAGACTTTCTCCGCAGTCCGGACAGAGGCAGGCCACGTCAACCCGGCTTTCTGAACGATTCCAGTGTCAGTCTATTGGAGCCAACTTCGGATATCGAACGCACTACCGAGGCCGAGAAAGCAGATATGAGGGGCGATAAAATACTTGAAAGAACGGTAGATGTGGTTCTCAGTGATATGTCCGCTCCCTGGCACCAGACCTCCGGTTTCTGGAAACGAAGTCTAAGTGCTCCTTATAATAGGATGATGAACACCAGCGGTGTCAGTTTCAGAGATCATGCTGGAAGCATGGTATGAGTTCTTGTTACTCAATTCATAAGTGCGAAACCCTTCTGACTTTACACAGGATCTTTGCCATGCGGCTTTGCGCTTCAGTTCGGATGTTTTGAAGGCAGGCGGTCATTTAGTCTGCAAATTCTACCAAGGCGCCGAAGACAAACAACTGGAGCAGCAGCTGAAGGAATTATTCAAAAAGGTTCACCGTCTGAAACCCGAGTCATCTCGCAGTGTATGATCTGCCTTGTCCAATCTATACACACCCACCGACTAAAGCAATTGGCAGGAATCAAAGGAGGCCTTTTTCGTTGGCCTGGAGCGAAAATCGTGAGATCAAAGCTATTTCGGGCTTACATGTCGGCAGATCACAGGGTAGCCGAAGAGCCAAACCATGCTCTTTGTCTAAAGGATCTCAATCTCCTCGTTGTCAGATGCTTCGTCCCAGTCAATATCGGCTAGTGCTGCTTCCGCCTTCTCATGAACCTTCCTACATGTCAGTTTGGGATTGAGTTGTTTTCTAGGCACCGACTGACCTCTCTTAGTCCACTCAATTCTTCGACATAGCCATGTTCATTCAAGGCCCTTCGCACAAAGTCCCAACCCTGGTCGCGGTATGTACTGACAACTTTATCCGAGCATGCACTGCAGCTCGGATAACTTTTGCCTGTGACAGACAAGTTCTCGAAATTGGAGAGGAAACCTCGTATTTGATGGGGCACAATCCCCAAGGGATGATCATCACGCTCGGTATTGCGGCCCATGGGGGCTGGTGCGGCAGCGCCTTGGGGGTGCTGGAGGAGTGACACAAAAAGCTCCACCAAAAGTGCAGAGGCTATAGGGGCCACTCCAGGGCGGGTCACCGTACACTGCTGGTCGAGAGTTTGATCTTTGATGGACTATGTCGCAGTCAGTTATGTATAAAGCAGGCCTCTCCTTTGTGTAGTCTTACATTAGCTGGTGCTACCACATCGTTGCAGAAATAGCACCCAAGCTCAGCTGCATTTTGATCCTCCGCGATACCATGCCGCATCACCACGAAGGAATCAAACCCTAGGGCAGCATTCATCACGATTTTCCCTGCCGCCTTCCCCATTACGGTGGGCAGCCATCGTGATTCTCGGGTATCCATCAGCAGGAAAATAGCATCGTGTTCGTCGATCAGTGTTTTGAGATGATCAAAATCGGCCCTTGTCACTCCTTCATCCACAATAGGATGACCTGCCATGGGCACCGAGAGCGCGTGACCTGTCGTCTCTACTCCCGGGTAAATCTGGGTTAGGGCTTCAGATGCCCGATGTGCTTTTCGGACGCCGCCGTTCAAGCAGTCTTCAAAATTGAATAGTGGCTGCCGAACAGGGTTAGAAAAAGAAACGGTTCCGTTATCGACGAAAGTGATCTTCTTCACGCCCCAGCCCTATGTAGATGATAATTAGAACACTTGTTTTCAAGCGCGGAAGTTCACGTCTACATACTAGCAGATTCCGGGAGACGTAGCTACCCAATGTACCAGCTCCTAGCAAGAGACACGTCGTCTGCTTAATTTTCTCAAGATCAAGTGTCGGGCTGATCCGCCACTTGATAAGTTTGAGGTTGAGATCGACCGACTGATCTGCTAATCTTTAGGGAAAAAATTAGCTCCCTTGGTCAAGTCTTCGGGTTGGATTCCTCTGAATAAACGCCATACCTCTTGGGATCCATGTACTCTGTAAGATTGACAATTCTCCCGGCCAATTTTCCAGTCGAGTTACGTTCCCAGCCGGTCACCTTTGGCAGCGGCAACGACCCTTGGCTTTGCAGTGAGTTCGGGGTCTGGACCTCTTGTTTTGAACTTGACTCCAGCTGAATTACTGTACTGCGCCCCTGATCACGCCTCGCGTGCACGTCGCGATAGCGTAGCAGTTGTACCCGTTCAATGCCCCATCGCTGCTTGATCAAAACGAGCAAGTTTCGTAACATCCACCCTGGAGCCTGTTCATAATTCGATGGGTCTGAGAAACAGAAATAGCGGTCTTCAGCAGCGGCGTTCTTGAAAAACCCATTTTCGTATTCGGAAAGTGACGCTATCTGCCAGTTGCTATTTGATGTATCGTCTTGTTCGGCACTCTCCCTCTCGCAATCGCCTGAGGATACGTTATCGGAATGCTGTCTGGCCTTTCGAGCCAAAAAAAACCCTCGTTGTCGATGATCCACAATATATGACCATGTTTGCACGGCTTCCACTAAGGCAGTGCTATCATGTGGAGATAAGTGCGTTCCCTTCAAACTGTCCATATCATGATCCTGGTGTGGCTGGGATGCTTGATCTGTTGGTCGCACGGGGACCCATTGAGGATCTGAATGGATTGCTGGGAAAGCAAACCAGTAGTGAAACTTATATTTTTTGAGGTCTGCAAAGGATACAATCACAAAACTGCAAAGTAAGGAGGGACATGAAAGTATTGTTCCATCGTGGATGGCATCCCATATCTTAGTGTTCTCATTAGTATATATAATTTATCTCTCGTTCTCTGATGAAACTGGTTATGAGTATTCTTACCATTCGACCAGCTCGATGCAGCAGTTGAGATCTGTCCATGTTTCGATATTCCTCAACGGTATTGACATTCTTAATCATGCCCTCTGCTCTGTAATAGCCAGCGGGGGCCCTGGGTCGCTGTTAGCAGGGCTTCTAGAAACAGTTCGTTGTAACTTACTCGCTTCCGGTGAGCGCGTTTCCATGAATTTGGATTCGACATGACGCAGCCTCGGGATCAGAAGGACGGATCTCATATAAGCCCAGAACGGGCCGGGCGGAGTCATCTAGTTTGTCATGGTTGATCTTATGGGAAGCCAGTGAAGTATAGAAAGGTAATTCGATGTCGGAAGCGAACGGCGTGTACTGCATTTCGGAGTAACGGAGGAGAGAAAGAGAAGAAGAGACAGTGAATAATACTTGGAAGGTTGGAAAAAGGAAGAGAATGTCAAAGGTGTAAAAGGAGGTAAAAGGGTCTGATGTCACGAGAGAGGGGCTTATCGATATCCAAATCTCCATTTCTTTTTAGGTGCACGAGTTCTCTTTTTGTTCTTTTGTTCTTTTTTGGATCTATTTACCATGAAAATATATATATATATATATATATATTTACATACACACATGTGTATTATCCCACATAGGTAAATCTTGGATCATCTGGCTATTATCACCCATGTCTCATGAGACTAACAACTGACTGGTGCTGGACACACAATCTACAAAAAGAACCTATAAGTTAGGTATGCTCTGTACATGAACTAGGATCCCCAAAGAATTGAATACATACATATGTATACAATCCACACTATTTCTTCAGCCCAACTTTCAAAATCCAACATTCACTAGGCCGATAAGATCAGGCTGATAAGATCGCGTCGCGACTTTCACTTTGCTCTCTGCCCCACTGCTTCTTTTCTTCTCTCTTTTTCAACAAGTATTCAACACCCCGAAAATGCTCATCGGCTTATGTGGAGGTCAGCAGATAATTATCGCAAAGCAATACTCCACTTCCATACCGGATGAACTAACGAGGATATACGTCAAAAGGAATTTGCGCTGGCAAACATACTATTGCCGAGTATCTGATCCAGCAAGGGTTTCAACTTCTTGAACTCGCTAGCAAATCCCAATCCCATATCACCGAGTTAGGAGATGACCTACGACTGCAAGCGTCGGAGATCAGAAAGAAAGAGGACCCTAAGTCGTCAGAACTTACATTTCAAGATGCCGAGTCTTTACTCGACTTTGCGACAAAAAGATGGCAAGAACGCTGGGTTACTACAGACATTGCAGATGCCACTACCCTAGATCGATTTCTGTTGCGCCCCTTCTTCCTTCTCGTGAGTGTCGATGCACCAGTTAGCGTCCGATGGAAACGATTTGCCGACAGGTTCGTGATGGATACATGTGACTGAAGCCCGAGAGCTGACTGTTTTACTTTTATCAAAAAAAAAAGGTGTTGGAGAAGACAACTAGATCCGCCCGAGCTTGATAAGTTCGTAATGTGGAACGACCATAATCTTTATGATAAGGATATTGGACGTGTATACTTGACCGACAAAGCCCAATTGCGCCTATTCAACTCCTCATCGTCCCTCGAAGAGCTACACTCGGCTTTGCAAACCCTCGACCTGGCAGACGAACAACGGTTGAGGCCAAACTGGGACCAATATTTTATGCAGCTGGCATCTCTTGCCGCCCAAAGAAGCAACTGCATGAAAAGAAGAGTGGGATGTGTGCTTGTTCGAGAGAGTCGTGTCATCAGCACAGGATATAATGGGACACCACGGCATCTCCTGAACTGCAATCAAGGTGGATGTACGATGCAGGCCAGAACTGAATAACTTCAATGGCCCTATTGTTCATTTGACTCACTATAAAATCATTATAGGTCCACGGTGTAATCGCGGGGATGGAGGAGGAGTCGGTCTCTCAACCTGTCTTTGCCTTCACGCCGAAGAAAACGCTTTACTGGAAGCAGGCCGAGAGCGCATTCGAGAGGGGGCGATCCTCTATTGTGACACGTAAGTCTACTTCATTCTTCACCGAACCGTGTCAAAGACAAAGAATTCTTACTATGGATTGCAGATGCCCTTGCTTGACATGCACTGTCAAGATAGCCCAAGTTGGAATTTCGGAGGTCGTCTACTCTCAAGGGTACAACATGGATAACGATGTAAGTCAATGCTTGTCCGTTTGAAGGGGTTTTATCAACCTAATTAATCTAATTTGAATATACAGAGTGCAGCTATCTTACAAGCAGCAGGTGTACGGCTACGGCAATTCCACCCGGTAGCTGATCTTCCTCTTACACCTTTACCTCTTTTATACATAACTGACCATAAGCTTGCAGCCTACAAATGGTCTCATCTACCTTCAGGCACCCGAGAGACTCACAACCGAAAACCAATAACCTACAATATAATAGTGAAGGCGCGGGGCAACCCAATTTGCAGTGAAGAGAAATATGTACCTGTACCAGTAAAAATTTGCACCATAGGGCTGTGTCAAGGTTACTGTACAAAGTAACTCGTCTAGATAACATTACAATTAAAGTAGTACTTGATGGAAGCTAAATATTCTAACTACGTCTTAGTTACTCCGTAGAGAGTTACCAATGTATTTTCTTTTCCTCCGCATTTTGTCTGGCAGAAAAAAAAAAAGTATGACTCAGCGTGCGAATTTTGGCGGGGTCCTCGAGGAACCCGACAGTCCTTATAGCTGGATTCTTTACTGTGTTGGTCGCTTAACCTCAACAGTCAAATACCTTGCTCGCTGCTAGCTGCGATCACCATTGTGACTTTGGCCCAAGCCCCTACAGCCATGCCTACCGTCCACTTGCTAGACTACGTTGCGGGGAACATCCGTTCCTTGGTTAATGCGATTAACCAAGTCGGATATGATGTCGAATGGGTTAAATCCCCTGAGGATGTGAAGAATGCTGATGTTAGCCAAATCCTCCGAATAAATTCCGCCATGGTTGGCTCACGATCGTGCCGTTGCTAACAGTAGGATTCTAGAAACTGATACTCCCTGGCGTTGGCCATTTTGGCCACTGTCTCTCCCAACTGGACAAAGGAGGATTTTTGGAGCCCATCCGACAGCATATCCAAGCGGGGAAGCCTTTTATGGGGATCTGTGTTGGTCTACAAGCCCTTTTCCAGGGCTCAGAGGAGGATAACGACGTTCCAGGGCTTGGCGTGATTCCTATGCGCATTCAAAAATTCGACGACACGTCGAAGAGTGTACCGCACATTGGATGGAATTCTGCAATCAATACTGGATCTAATGGCACAAAACATGAAAGCTTTTATGGTCTGAGGCCGACAAGCAAGTATTATTACGTCCACTCCTATGCGGCCCCCTACAACCCGGGTGTATTGGAAAGTGACGGCTGGTCTGTGGCTACAGCCAAATATGGCGAGGAAGAGTTCATCGGTGCTATCAGTCGAGGTAACATATTTGGCGCCCAATTTCACCCGGAGAAGAGTGGCGTGGCTGGGCTACGGGCCATACGCGCATTCTTGAACGGCGATCAATTCCAGTCGCTCACACAGGATCTGATCACTGGCAAAGAAAATGGGCTCACTCGTCGCGTTATTGCTTGCCTTGATGTTCGGACAAACGACTCTGGTGACTTGGTTGTCACCAAGGGTGACCAATACGATGTCCGAGAGAAGAGTGGAGCGGATGTCGGCGGCAGCGTTCGTAACCTTGGCAAGCCTGTTGACATGGCTAAGAAATACTACGAGCAAGGAGCAGATGAAGTGACCTTTTTGAACATCACCTCATTCCGAAACTGCCCCATTGCTGATACGCCCATGCTTGAAATTCTGCGACAAACATCGGAGACGGTCTTTGTGCCTTTGACCATTGGTGGAGGAATTAAAGATACCGTCGACACTGATGGCACCCGGGTCCCCGCTCTAGACGTGGCAACGATGTATTTCAAGTCTGGAGCCGATAAAGTCAGCGTTGGCTCCGATTCTGTTTTTGCCGCTGAAGACTATTACCATGCCGGTAAGAAGTTGAGTGGCCAAACCGCAATCGAGACTATATCAAAGGCCTATGGAAAGCAAGCTGTTGTGGTGAGCGTGGACCCCAAGCGAGTATATGTGGATAAGCCAGAAGACACCCACCACCACACAATTAAGACCCAGTTCCCCAACCCAAATGGGCAAACATTCTGCTGGTACCAGTGCACTGTCAAAGGTGGCAGAGAAACTCGTGATATCGATGTGCGGCAACTTGTGCAGGCTGTTGAAGCCATGGGAGCGGGTGAAATACTTTTGAATTGCATTGATAAAGATGGAAGCAACAGTGGATTTGATCTGGAATTAATCAGAGACGTCAAAGCTTCAATCAAAATTCCAGTCATCGCTTCAAGTGGGGCTGGCGTACCTGCACACTTTGCAGAGGTCTTCAACAAAACCACCACTGATGCAGCATTGGGAGCAGGAATGGTAAGTTTACACTCTTCCGACTTCCCCCCCCCCCCATCTCATAACAGATTCTCTGACAATTTTCCAGTTCCACCGCGGTGAATATACCGTGGCTCAAGTTAAAGACCATCTTCAAACTGAGGGTTTCCTGGTCCGCCAATTTGAGGCTGAGATCTAAAGACTCGGCTGCGTCAAAGGTATGGGCATTTTCACATGGGAATTTTTCGCGGTTTCTAAGTTTTTTTATGGATTTTTAAGTTTTTGTACGAGAATAGAGAATAGAGATCACAAAGGTCAAGCCCCATCAACCAAGATACTATACAGTTCAAATGAAGCATATGAAAGAAAACAGTTCAATAGAGATAATGTATTCCATGCCCTGGGTAGTTGAAGGGCCTCAGCAGCTCAGGGAATAGTAGGCAGCGAGATGATGGTGATCAAATAATTCAGATATAACTTCATTTTAATTCCATACAAAATGTATAGTTTTACTATCTCATGTGCTAGATGGGAGTGTTCCTAGTTGGGGCCTAGAAGGTCACGTGGTGCTGTGAATCGTCACCAAAAGCGGTCTGAAAGGCGGTAGAAGCAGGCTCAAATCATCTGACTTTTCCTCACTCGCCACTTCACCTCCTCCTCTTCTCAGTTACTACCTGCGGTGCTACGAACAAGTTTCAACCTCACCATCCTTGTGCATCCGTTATTTTTTTTCCTAACGTCTCTCCTACGCTAAATTTCGGTACACTGTTTCACTCTTTGCTGATACTCCGTCTTGCCGTGATCACCAAACCACGTTACCTAACAACTGCGACACCTCGGTCTTGGTCGCTTGACAGTGAAATTGCTCATTCCTAACAGGTCTCTCTATAACTTGGATTTGGTGTCTGCAAGGATCTCTAGACAGGTCCGATCACACAGGTCAGGGTGCTGGGGTGGCTCTGCGAATCACTTGAAGGACGGGGCAGACCATCAAATCTCTCTTGAATACACCTTTTTAATTCAGCGCCAGTGTTCGTTTGATCATCGTATTCATCAATTCTTTGATCTCCATTTGTATGCAGTGACCTGAACACTCACCATTCAGCTTTCAGCATTCAAAAAGATTCATTCACACATTCCATTGTCTCAGTGGTCTATTGATCCCTGCTTTCTTTTTTTTTTAAAAAAAATATCTCGTGCTTTCTCTGTGATTTGAACAGATAACATCTGTTTCCCGACCTTTTTTTTGTTGTGACTGGTGATACAACAGTTTCACCCCATCTCGCGAGTTTTTCTTTCCTCTACTATCCCCTATTGCTCACTGTACACGGCGGCGGTGCCCCTAAATCTGGGTCTTAATAAACCCACAGCCATCTTTGTTGCATCACCCTCCCTCCCAAATTGAATACAATGTCATCGTCCGTTCATTTCAAATTCAAGTCCCAGAAAGAACCCTCAAGGGTCACCTTCGATGGCACTGGTATTTCAGTCTTTGAGCTCAAAAGAGAGATTATCAGCCAAAGTAGATTGGGCGATGGGAGTGATTTTGAGCTGTCGATCTACAATGAGGACACCAGAGAGGGTATGTTACTCTGTTCCAATACGCTTCATATGCTCCTGGTTAACAGGAATTCTTCTGACATCCAACAGAATACGACGATGACACCACCATAATCCCTCGGTCGACTTCCGTGATCGCCCGCCGGTTGCCCGCAGCGCGCCCTGGGAAGGGCGGTGCTGCTCGTTATGTCTCGGGCAAAATGCCAGTCAATGCTCGCAGTGCCCCACGCAACGAGTCCTCGATGAGCCGAGTAACCCCCGGAACGGGACAATCTGTGAACAACAACGTCCTCGAACTCAATAATGCTCAAACAGAAGAAGAGAAGATCAACGCTTTGTTCAACCTGCAGGCTAGCCAATGGCAGGAGCAACAACAAGAAATGGCAAAGTAAGAGACACTCTAACCGGGTTTTTGATCATGTTGGAGATATTGATTTAATTTAGTGCAACACCCGTACCGTTTGGTCGTGGCAGAGGGAAACCCGTCAATGTACCCGATCACCCTCCGCCTCCAGGGTATCTTTGCTATCGTTGCCGGGAAAAAGGTATGCACCTCTGGCTACATCACCACACCCACAAACCGCTAATCGTTGCACACAGGTCACTGGATCCAAGCATGCCCTACGAATAACGACCCCAAGTTCGACGGCAAATATCGAGTCAAGCGATCAACTGGCATACCACGTTCACTCCAAACTAAAGTCGACAAACCAGAATCACTGGCCCCCGATGGCTCAACTGAAGATTCAAGAAATACAGGGGTCATGGTGAATGCTGATGGCGACTTTGTCATTGCAAAGCCAGACAAGGCAGCCTGGGAACTGTATCAAGAAAAGGCGAAGGCATCGGCGGCAGCAGCTGCCGAAGCAGCAGCTGCCGAGGAGAGCAAAGCATTGCAAGCTCGAGGACTCGAGTGCCCAATTGACAAAAGGATGTTTTTAGAACCAACAAAGACACCATGTTGCCAGAGGACATATTGCAATGATTGTATTTCAAATGCCTTGATTGAAAGTGACTTTGTTTGCCCGGGATGTACTACAGAGGGGGTTTTACTTGATAACCTCACTCCCGATGATGAATCGGCATTCAAAATTAAGGAATATGAAGCCGATAAGGCTGAAGCCAAGAAAGAGAAGGAAAAGATCCCTGCAGGCCCGGATGTTACTCCTGTCCCCGAAGTCTCTGAAACTGAGCCCAAGGAGTCTTCCGCCAAGAAAGAGCAGAGCCCGCCCAATCAAATTCGAGAGACCGCGCCCACACAATCCAAAAAGAGAGCTGCCGAGGACGAGCCTACCAGCCGGAGTGAAAGTGCAAACTCTGAGCTGGGTAACGTGCCAAAGAAACAGAAGGCAGATAACGGTCATCCCGACGGTCCGACCCAGTCTAATAACGTCCAAGACGGTGTGACTGGTGTTGCCCCAGCAAATTTTAATAATCAGGATATGCCATTCAACGGCTTTGGACCAATGCAAGGCATGCCTATGATGTCTTTCTCGGCCCCTGGATTCGGCAATGAAGCTCTGGGGTTAATGAACCCCATGGCGATGGCGTCTGCCAATGGCTTTTCCAGTGGCATGGGCCCGGGATGGAATCCCATGAACATGCCCTTCAATCCTCTTCAAGCTGGAATGTTCGATCCAAGCAATGGTGGCATGCCCAACGGATTCCCCAACATGTTCAATGGAGACCCTTCAATGATGTTCCCCATGCCCCAGAATGGTTTCCAAGGACCAAGCTCTGGCATGAACAACTTCTCAAATCAGCAGAGAACAGCTTTCAGCACACCATACTCCCGGGAAGAAGATTCACCATATTTCCGTCAACCTGTGAATCCGCAACGCCATCAGGCCAGAAACCGACGAGTTCGGCCTAGTGATTACAGGGAGCTCTGAATAGAAAAGTGCTGGATATGGGCTGGCCATGGCTCATATGGATTTGCGGTATGGTTTTCCCAGAACACTGTGTACATGCATAATTTAGAGCGGCTTTTCTTCTTCTTCTTTTTTCTTTCTATGTCTCTTTCTCAATTCCTCATGTCATCCTGAGAGGTTCCTTTTTTACCTTCAGAATGTGTACTACTACCATAGCCGCAATAAAGAATAATCCAACCCCTGATGATTTCCCACCTTTTAACAACTCTGCAGGGCTTGGTAGGACTTGGGCATTTAAATCGAGCATTTGTTGTCCAATTATAATATTAACATTACCGTTGGGCATAAAACTTCGATCACTTGGTAACGTGGTTTTGATTGCACCCTGTTTATGAAATTGGACGACAGCTAGTAATCGATTATAAGATAGGAAAAAAAAGTAAAGATGACATATAAAAATAACAATAACTTAGATCAAAGGAGAAACGTGAGGGTTTATATAAATACAGGTGTATTTTCCGATAGTAAATAGATGGAGGGTCATGTGACTGGGGAAAAAACGCTCGCCCATTCACACCGTCCGTCCTCACCGTACCTTCAACATCAATCAGACCGCTCGAATTCTTCCTCATCAAAACACCAACCGTCTTCATCGTGTCTTCTCTACTCAATTCAAATATCAAATTTCGATCTAGTTCGATATCTTGACCTACACCGTTCATCAAATCCCTCCCAGAACAATCACCTGAGAGATCGACTATCATGGCGAAATATATGAATAACCACAGTAGTAATTGCAGTCAAATGCAGCGCCTCGACCAAGACTCCCAGAGCACTGTTCTCGCTACTTGCTACAGTGTTGAGTCGTCGACCTCCAAGGTCCACGGCTTCCACTACTGCACTACCCTGGGCGCCGGTAAGTATCTCGTAACCCCAGATCGCATTCATATTGCTCGAGATCTAATCTTCAAAATGTAGGGGTACAGTGGTATCCCTGAGGTCCCCTCGGGGACTAAATCGTCTCTTTTGAGTCCTCCCCAAGACATCCTCAATTCCTGCGCGGAACGGACCTGGCCTGGAAATAGGCCAGAGTACAAGGGGGAGGCAACGCATAACATCCCGGAAGAGTGTGAGAGACTCTTCTGTGACAGACTGTCTGCGACATTCCTGGGTGAGAGGAATTTCGTGGGACAGGAGTCACTGGGGATGGATGCGTTCCAAAATATCCAGTCAAACCAAATCGGGCACCAGCATGATCGAATCCAGCGATGGATAGAAGTGTGGGATTACTCTAGTGATGCTATCTACCGCGGATTTGTGGCTGAACACAATAAGGAGCGGACATTGTTCGTCTTCTTCGAGGACCGTGCACTTGAACACGGCCTCAAGTCAGGGTATGTACGCCTCTTGTGCTTCCTTGGACAAGTCAAGGATTTCCCCTTTTGTTTAGTCTTTGACTCACCTGCTGACCTTCGCCCCCTTCAGGTTGATCGCTCTATTTGAACTTGCCGATATTGCCACCTTTGGGTGCTCGCAAATAGTTGCTTGTGTCGGACGCTCCCAGCCCACAGATGAAATGGAGCTCGTGCGAAGTCTAGGATGGTGTGGATTCAGCCTCACCACCTTGGCACCTTGGGTCTCACATGGTGACCAAGGGCTATGCCTTAGTAATAAGTGGCTCTTCTTGGTCGCTGAAGTCTAGCGATAACATCATCGATCAACATCATCGATCAACATCATTGCATGATCCATCTATATCGTTTGAATTGGAATCATGCTTGAGCTGTTGCGCAAGGCGACTTTTCCTTTTATTTTGAGAATCAAGTAATGCTTGACCGGGTTCAAATAAGTTTTTCATGTTTCTCATGTTTTTCATGGCGTATTTGTTGCATAGTTGCATTGTATTACTGTTCTAATGAGAATGTCACTTTCCCCCGCTCTGGCGCTTAGGCGGAATGACAAGCCGCACGGATAAGATAAGAGATAAGTCATAGATGACCTCACCTGCAATCACCTTCGCCTCTATTCACCTGGGCACCCCTTTCGACCTTAGGAAGCCTTATAAGGAAGTGAAGCCTCCTGCCTCAACATCCCCCAGAATGTCTAAGGAGCGCGTTAAAACTCTCCAGTTCCCCAAATTCCTCCTTCCCTCGGTCTTTTCCACCAAACACAGTGCGGGGCTTTCTCCAACAGACCATAGACCGCAAAACATGAAGACCGAGAAGTATCTTGACGGCCATATTTCCTACCTGCGCTGTGCAGGTTGTGCCGCACATCTGTGCTGGACTTCCCAAATTATTAGCAAAGGGTTTACAGGTCGCCATGGCCGTGCCTATCTTGTGTCAGCGGAGCCAGTAGCGACTGCTGTGTCGGTCAGCGCGTCGTCTTCACCTACAGCCTCACTTCCCAATACGATGTTGCAGCGTCCAGTTCCTCGCCAGCTTGTTACAGGGGCACATACAGTCAGTGATATTAGCTGCACATTCTGTGACAGTGTCCTAGGCTGGAAGTATGTTGCAGCCGAAGAAGAATCACAGCGGTACAAGGTTGGCAAGTTCATCCTGGAAACCAAGAAAATCGCCGCCTCTTCCTGCTGGGAATCCACCCCCGGTGTGGATCAGACTATGCAAGCCGACCACCATTATGGAATCGAGTCCGGTCCAGCAGATACAGAGTTTGACAGCCAGGACGAAGATGAGTGTGAGGACCTGTTCGCCGGAATCTGGAGCCCTGGACTTGCTGCACGTCGAAGAAATCGTGAGATTAAACGTCGTCCAGCGATGTGGGGAATCTCATAAGCTGCAGGAAATCCCGGACCTTGTGGAATGAGGTCATTGCATGATGTGACATGATACCCCTTTTGACAACCTCGTTATCTTTGCTCTTTCTATTGCCTTTTTCAATTACATGCAAACCCACTATAGTTTCAGCCAACAAGAGCTCGCGGTTCATGATCCCTTTTTCTTCTACATTTGGGGAAGTCCGGCATTTCGCATGGCAAATCGATTTGATTCATTGAATTCATTAATGCCCTGGTGATATAGGTGGGCTCTAGCATGTACAAAATAGAAAGAAAACTCCGATTCGGTTAGAGGACACAAGACCACCTGGTTCACAAGGAAGCATCGTCAACACGAGAACGCTTGGAGCCATTCTCTGCAGGTTCCTCGGCAGGTCTTTTTGAGGCAGTTTCAGGTTGCTGAGATGGCTGCTTTGCAGGCTTACGTTTGACAAGGGCAGACAGATCTGTTGCTCCCTTGCTAGCTGCATCAAGCTGAGCTTTCTGGTCCGTTGCGGACTGACCGATGATCTGACCCAAAACTCCCTTTAGCATAGCCTCGTTGGCTTGGTCGTTCTGCTCAATGGAGACAGGTGGTCGGCGCAGATCAACAAGCTGATTTAGTTTATTATTAATGAGTTTGAACAACATATAGAAAGGACAGACAAGAGAGAAAACACTTACCCTTTGCTCCATCTCAGTAATGATCTCCTTGACATTGGCGATCTTTCGCTTTGTCGCAGTTGCCTTGTCCTCATCCCCATCTTTCTCGGCCTTGAGTTTCTGCTCCTCCTGGGCCATTCGGACCTTGCAGCTCGCAATGGCATGTTCCATCTGGGTGGCAGCTTCTTTCCTCATCTCTTCATCAACTTTTGGTTTATCGTTTCCATCCTCCTCGCCACCTTGTTGGGCTGATGCGAATTCTAGGGCGAGGGAGAGCTTGTAATGACATTCAGCAACAGAAGGATCTTCTAGAGGATATAGCGAGTTTCTCAATTCGAGAACAGTTCTCAAGTCAGTAACCGCTTCACTGAATCTTTCCGCTTCCAGTGAAATTTCAGCTTGAAGATCGTGTGTGTCTGCGATTCTTTCTTTGATGTGCTTTATGTCCGAGGACACCACTGCCGATTTTCCTTTGCCCCCGTCATTTTCCTCTGCAGCACTCAGCTTCTTGAGGTATAGCACACGGGCAAGATCCAGGACCTCAAAGGCATTAGCGAAATCGTCGTCTTCTTCGTCATCCTCGGCTTGCTCAGCAGTTTCCTCATCTTCGTCATCGGAGTCCACAAAGTTCTCGTCTCCTGTAAATTGGAAGAATGGCTTAGATTCCGTGGGCTCTGATTCTCTGTCTGCGCGCTTGGTGGAAGACGACTTATCAGCCATAGAATTGGCGATCGCGTCCTGAACAAGAGAATCACTGGTAGTTTTCGATCCAGCGGAAGATGCATGTGTTGAAGATGTTGTGCCGGATTGCGGCTGCTGCTCACCGGCTACCTTGGAGCCAAGGACATCGCTTTTACTCACAGCCACGTTGTACAATGACTTTCCGTAGGCATAGAGTAAATCGGCATTCTCGGGGGACAATTCGCCGTTGAGTTCGGCCTGAAGCTCGGTAGCTTGGGAGTATAATTCGGAGGCAGAGTCGTGGTCTTTGGTCGCATCCTTTGCAGCAGCCCGTGCGATCAGGTCCTCGAGTTGGGTTCTTTTCTCTAGATCCGAGATGGTAGATGGAACATCTTGTGGATCAACCATGATGAATGTGATTTTAGTGAAGAGTAGTGAAAGAAGGAAGAAACAAATTTAGAAATGAAAAGGATAGTCTTTTTAATAATTAAGAATAAGACTAAAGTAGATGAGTTGAGTGAAGTGAAAGAGAGAGAGAGAGAAGAAGAAGAAGAAGAAGAAGAAGAAGAAGAAGAAGAAGCTTTAGCTCCGGCGCGTGTCACGCGTCTTCGATTTAATTGAATTCTGGATCTCTCTTTCTCTCTCTCTCTCTCTCTTCCCTTCCTCCCTTTTATTATGCATCTACTCGGCTCTTTTACCAGAGCCTTGTCTATTCTGTATTAAATTTTCCTTGAGCTTCTGAACCGATACCAAATTTACAAGTCTTTGTCGCGTGTTCTTGAATTTTGACAATATGGACGCCTCAACACCGCGACATCCTGATCGCTTCAGAATGGCGACAGGGGAACCTATTCCTTCATCCTCACCTGCATTTGGGACACCAGCACGTCCATTTAGAATACCCAAAGGAAATGCGCCTCCCCCCAAAACTTCAATTTTACCAATCCTACTCCCTCCATCAACTCTACGCCCAGTAGCTTTTCGAACCTTCACCCGCAAACATAACCTCACAATGTCCTCATCTGCGCTTCAAACACTAGCAGTATTTGTGGGCAAGAACTGTGGCTCGGGATGGCGCGAGGAAGGCCTAGCAGAGCGAGTCCTAGATGAGGCTGCCAAGATATGGAAAAGAGCCGGCGGAGGCGTGATTGTCGAGGAAGGGAAAGGAGCATCCCTAAAGACAATACTGCAAACCCTCGAAGGCAGTATGAGTGGTGGAAGGGTCATTGTTGGGAAAACGACTTCCCAAGATGGTTCCTTGAAGGCATCCACCCTGGGTGTAGATGATGGGCGAGTTGAAACAGCGGGTGATACCTCACACCAAGGGACTGCCGAGGAAGACGACACACAGCTGCCACTTCACCCTAGACATTGGCTCAAGGTGATTGACGCCTTTGATCTTCCGCGCTTGACATATAACGTCGACAAGAAATACTTCGAAGCCATGAAGTCAAAGCCATCCTTGTTTCCATCACCATCTTACAAAACTGCACTATTTCGAGATCGGTACAATCTTGTATATCAGCGATTACTCCGCAATGAATCTTTTCAGAGCTCATTGGGTGTTGTTGGTGTTCCTTCACTGCAACGTTCATCGTCCAACCTTGCCCACCGACAATCCTATAAACTGACGCCAATTGCAAATTTGCTGGGTAGAAGTGGAACCTCGCATCTACTGCTAGGATTGCTTGCAATTTCCCCTACTGGAGACTTGTCCCTGGTGGACTTGACTGGAAGTGTAGCATTGGACTTGAGCCATGCCCGAATGATACCCGAAGATGGCGCGTGGTTTGCGCCAGGCATGATTGTGCTTGTCGATGGAATCTACGAAGAGGAAGAGATGGTAAAAGGTGCTGCATTGGGAGGGAATACAGGAATCGGGGGTGCAATCGGTGGTCAGTTTGTCGGTATATCAATCTGCGGACCCCCCTGTGAGCGACGTGATATCTCGCTGGGAACAAGCAACCGCCACGGCAGCGGACAGCTGAGCTCTAGTGGTGGATTTGGGTGGGTTGACTTTCTCGGATTAGGAAGTGAACGTGCCCAGGGTGCACGAATGAGAAGAATCCAGGAAAAATGCCTACGAGGAGACCAGGAAGCACCAGAAACCATTAGGCTCAAAGTCGGCATCATGAGTGAAGTCAATTTAGACAACATGAAGACACTTGACGCCCTGAAGAAAGTTTTCAGCACCTACAATGATTTATCTCTTCCTGAACGCCCACAAGCCTTTGTCTTGATTGGCAATTTCGCGCAGAAAGCTATCATAAGTGGAGGAGGCCGAGCCGGGAGTATCGAATACAAGGAATACTTCGACTCGTTAGCGCTGGTTCTATCTGATTTCCCAGCGTTGCTACAACACTCGACCTTTGTCTTTGTGCCAGGCGATAATGATCCTTGGGCATCTGCATTCTCTGCTGGTGCAGCCTCAACAGTCCCACGACAACCCATTCCGGAGTTGTTCACCTCTCGAGTCAGACGTGCATTTGCAACAGCGAACTCAGAGTTGAATAGGTCACAAGCCCCTGCACCCGCGGGCGATGCAATTTGGACTTCAAATCCGGCACGTCTTTCGTGGTTCGGGCCTTTGCATGACATCGCCATCTTTCGAGATGATATCTCGGGAAGGCTGAGACGCAGCGCGGTGAACACCACCCTTGACAACGAATCAGATGTTACAATGCGTGAACAATCGAGCGTCACTGCAGGTGATGCTGTCTTGGCTGCGGGTGAGAGCCAGATCGAAGACATGGGCCAGCAACAGGGCAGCAAGTCTGAAACCGCCTCGTCTGGGGCGTCAATGGCCCGCAGACTCGTCAAGACCGTCCTGGACCAAGGAACAATCTCTCCATTTCCGCTACCATTGCGGCCCGTCTTATGGGACCATGCCTCAGCCCTGCAGTTGTACCCGCTGCCAACCGCATTGGTACTTGCAGACCCCGAGGCTGCACCGTTTTGCATGACCTATGAAGGCTGTCATGTCATGAACCCCGGGCGCTTGCTACCAGAAGGTGGTGCTCCTATGGCCAGATGGATCGAGTACGATGTGTTACGCAACCGAGGGAAGATCAGGGAAGAGCGCTGTTAACCTAGTTTTAGGAACGATTTAATTAAATTTCACGCATCATGAACACAAATACATTTAGATGCTATGTCATATCGAGACCTAGGAATACATCGTGAAGAGAACATTGTAGTTGCTCTTTCATTAAAACGGGAATGGCTCGAAAAAAAAGACTGGGCTATGCCGAAGCCCTGGAGAGGACGAAGATGGAAATCATGCATGTAGATGATCACAAAGCTCAATCAATGGTGATGACATCGGTATTTCCCATGGCTTGTGGAGCGGCAGATGTCGAGCCTTTGATGTGCAGTTGGTTCGGGACTTGCTCGGGTTTGGCTTCCACTTCTCTGTCGAGTTGAAGATGGGGAGCATTAAGGCACTCGTGCAGCTCGAGTATGAGGTTCCCAACCTTGTTGATACTCGCTACCGCTCCATCTCCAAGGCCATTCCAGCCATCGCCTTTCGACTGATAGAGTTTTTCTTGTATAAAAGCTACGACCTGGCCCCGACCAGATTGGTCCATTCCGTTGGCATCCCTTAACATCCAGACCAAGCGGTCCTGGTGCATCACTGTACTCAAGTGGAAACGAGACCTCAGCCGAGGATAGTGAATGAGGTATACAGTCGGTTTGCGCGCGGTGATTTGCACAATTGATAGATCCGTCTGATTCGACTGAGGAGTGATCTGATCTAATGACCGCAGCAGAGGAAGTGTGGTAGCCAAGAGCTGGAGGGTTGACTCAATACCAGCCTCAGTGAACCGCTGGTTCAAAGCCACGGTGAGGGGCTCTTGAATCCGGCGATGAGGGCTGGAGCTTTCGAATTTGATGCCCAGTTTTAGTTGGAAAAGAGGTTTAGTCTTTGAAACAGCATCTGCAACGTCAACATAGTCGGACAAAGAAGGCCCCTCGGCGCCAATATCAAAGAAAGCAGAAAACTTGTTCTCGGGCCCGTAGGCAAAATCGATTCGTGACAAGGACAAAGATTTGGGCTCCATTCCCTTCCGGATGAGGGACTGGAGAATAGAGAGAACACACTCGAGTCGCTGTAAGAGTTCAAAAAGACAAGCGACAACAGAATGTCCAGCTGGCACAAGCAAACGAAGCGCGAAGCCAGCACCTTTGTCTTCGATGATCAACGAAGGATCCATATTTGAGACGAGTGGAACCAAGGATTTGATCCGGGTCTTCAAAGCGCCATGAGCCATCATTACGACAGAGCGGCTCTGGCTGTCAATTCCATGGAAAACCAGTCGAATCATTTCTTTGAACTGCGACTCCTTCTTTACCCCGAAGGGCAAGGTGACCCGGAAAGCAGGTGGAAGTGCGGACGAACTATAATTGAACAAGAGATCCGGGACTGTGAGATCCGTTCCTAGGTGCAATTCTTTCAATGATGGCCAGAAATGCATTGTTGGCAAGTCTGCCAGATAACGCGCATTGGCGTGGATCGCCAGAATTCCAGTGAGCCCATGGACCAGCTCGGCGCATGTTGTGTAGTTGAGTCGTCTCTGCGGAGGGACGAGAGTTTCACTGACCACGTGGGCCTGCGGAACACCCATGCTATGATCGCCAATGCTATAAAATGGTCCCATTTTCGCTGCCTCGGTTGGCCGAAGTTGAACAAGCCACCAGCGGTCACCATCCATGCAACTGGTTGCTGCAGCGACCCAGTGCCGGTTCCAAAGCCGATGGGTGAAGAAAGCTGTCCGCATAACACCAGGAGGAAAGAGCTTGCGGGGATCAAGCCCAAGTACTCTTTGGTTCACAGGTTCGAGACCGAGTGCCTTTGTGCCGGAGTCAATCTCATCGACTGCAGTGATACATCGCAGGCGGGCGACACGAGATATGATCTCCTCTATCGATGATTTGTAGAGCCCTCGATCACCATCGAGACGTTCCAACACAGGTGGTGTCCCACACAGGGTAATGGACCCTGACATAGGTTCGATAGAAACCCGAACAGAACGTGCGGCTGTGAGTTGCACATCAAGGCGACAATCTCCAGGTTCTGTTGGTGATAGTTGAGCCTGTAGTGATAGTGTGTGATTCGAGAAAAGAACATGCTTTTTGAGGGTGGTAAATGCGGTAGAGAGAAGATGTGAAGTGTGTAATGCGATGACGCTTCTCAGAATAAGCTCCATAGATAGATCACCTGGGTTAAACCTAATGGCATCGCTGCTGACCTGCTGGCCGTCACGCATCCATCGGAAACCGAGATGAGATATTCCAGGCTTCGGGTCGCTAGAACTGCCACCGCGGTGACCACTCTTGACTCCGATTTCAAGCCAGCTCTTCGGCCCCGATCTCCGAGGCCAATACTGAACGACAAGTGTTCGATGTAGTAGCTCGATACGCAACGCATCTGCCCAGAGGCCCCGAGAAAGGTCCACGGCTTGCTTGAAGAGAATGCTTATTTTGTTCGTAAGAACGAGACCATGGAGAAATTGGAAACATCCCATCAAACCATCTTCACGGAGTAGATCGTTAATTTTACCATCAAGTTCATTGAATATTCTACCTTTTGGGATCGGTGATGACGGGGAGAAAAGAAAGCGAATGTCCACGAAGAAAAACTGTGATGTTTTTGACTCTTCCGCGACTGAGAGGTCAAGTTCAAATTCACCAGAAATTGTGAATGTCACCCGGCCATCATGGACCCGGTAATTGCGTAGTGGCGGCGGCACTGGATCGTGTAATGCCAATCGCACGCTGATGATTCGGTTGAGTTTAAGTAGCTTCTTGAGTGTTGCTCGTGCTGTCAGTGGCCTAGGGGGTTTGTAACCGAGCTAGGTAAAGATGTTAGATGATTACAGGTTGCGAATCCATTGGGGAAACTAACATCAGGCAAAGAGGCTACTCGCCCCTTTGATAATACCTCCACCGCTGTTTTTAAATCCGGGTTGGCGACCTGTGCTCGAACAAGATCTCGTTTCACTTCACCGACATACTGGAGAGCTGCGTCGTATGACTGATGCCGTGTGCGAATGAACCCTTGGATATCAATGAGTCTGCTGACATCTGCAGCTTGTCGACTCCATTGCGAGAGGACTAGTAGTTTGATGAACTCGGCTCTCTTGGCATGAGCGAAATCCAAGAGTCGCAATTTCTTATGCACATTCTCCGATGACGGGTTTCCGGCTGGCTTTCCGTTCATTGGTATCGAACCACCCGAGGCTGGCACTTGTATCGTAGCCAATTCTGTAATCAACTCCGAGAGCTCATTCCAACATTCCTGTACTGAGCGATTGACCAATGTCCCGAATGGAAAGAACCCCTGTGTGATATGTGACAGTTTGAATGGCGATGTCGGCACAATTTCCACTGCCTTGTCTGCGAGCGTTCTTGGATGTTGGTTCGGAATAGAAATCCCGCTCGATACGCCATTGGCATAAATAGATCCATTCGTGCCGGAGAGGTGACCAGACTTATCGGCATTATCAAAGGCATTAGGTGCACCATTCCTGGCCTCATTGAGGCCTGGCCGGCGAACAGATCCCTCGATTGCGACATTGTCCATGACGACACCGGGCATCTCTGGAAGCACAACCTAACTGCTTTGTGAGTGTCTGTCGAAGCTTTCCCCTCCTCGGCCCTCTGCACGGCGCAGAACAAGCGACGCAACACAGGCACTGCTCCGGGCTCGATCCACTCGGCGCTGGGGTAGGAAGGGAAGCCGAAATCAAAGATATTGCCACAGGTAGGTCCTCAATCTGATGCCATACGTTTCACGGGCCGTGCAAATAGAAGGCCACGCTCATAATCGAAGGAACTTGGCGCACGGCTTTGAGTTTGAATGAGCCTCAAACGGTCGGTCGAGGCTCGGGCGAGGATGGCAACGGATCAGGATCGGAATCAGTGAAAGATGCTCTGGATCGCACAAGCTTCAACTTCGATCTGTCTAGCAACTAACTGTGACGAGAGGTGCGATCGGGAATCTAGATATTTCGAGGATAATAGCAGGGTTGTCGCAATGCGAGGAACACAGCAAAACAATCTGGTGGGCTGGCAGGAAACGAAGGGCAGAGTAGCTGTCAAAGTAACTGAGGTGAATTTGAAAGGTTCATAGATAGTCTGAAAAAGAAGCACCTAGGAAGAAAATGAGTGCCCAGAAGAGGACTGAGTTAATGATGTCTCAAGCCCAAGATGATTTGATGAAAGCGCGATGCGCTGCATGCATTTACCCTACCGCCTTCCATTGGATACCTGAATGCCTGAATGCCTTGATGCCTTAATGCCTTGATACCTGAATGCCTGGTATTGTGACGCACCACTCTGGGCGGTGTGGTAATAAGTCCTGTATTATTGGAAGTACTGCTACAACCACTACAGTACAATTTAACACTGGCCCTGAAGTTCTCAGTGACTTCTTGGTACCATACCTTGCAAGAGACCTCACCCCAACCTTTGGCCCTTAATGTGACCTCACCTCTTTGATACATCAACACTACCACTACCACCTGGACATCGTTAACCCATGTGACTTTTAACTGAATTTTATTGCCCACAAATACTGTGTAAGCCTTCTTGTTTGGTTCAATTCTGGCCATGAATTTGGCTTTCCCTTGCCAGCCATGAGTGTACAGGAGGAGAATGTTGAGTCTCTTCCTCAATATCCTGGCGATGACACCCGACCGACCAGCAAGAGGGAGCTTGCTGGCTGGTATTGCTATGGCTGGGCTGCCGAAGTTTTTGTAGTATGTGCAATGGGTACGTGTGTGATTTCACTTTCATGGGTCCTATTTTTGGATCTTCATTCTAGACTTTATCTGATCTGAGAAAGGTTCATTTCTTCCGATAACGCTGGAGCAGATGGCTCGGGACCGGGGCGTTCTGTTGTCTGACAAAACCACACCATGCAGCGCAACTTGGAGCCCCTCGCTGCCACCACCAGGCTCGGATGCACCGGTATATCTTCCCCAGGTGTCAGATGGCGGTCAGTGCATCATCTACTTCCTCGGCGCTGAGATCAACACGGCAAGCTTTGCCCTGTACACTTTTTCATTGAGCGTCTTGGTTCAAGAAATCCTGATCATTTCAATGTCGGGAGCCGCTGACCATGGAACCTATCGCAAGAAACTCTTGGTCGTTTTTGCTTTCATTGGCTCGATCGCGACCATGTTGTTTTTGGTTGTGGTCCCCAAAGTTTACCTCCTAGGTGGACTGCTTGCTATCATTTCAAATACTTGCTTTGGTGCGTCTTTTGTCCTTTTGAATTCGTTTCTACCTGTTCTCGTCCGCCACCACCCATCACTCAAGAAAAGTGAAGAACCCAGGCTATCAGGTGATGATGTGACGAGCACCGGAGGTGGCTCTTTACCTTCTTCCGCCGGGGATATTGACCGGACAAACGTGGATGACTCCACGCCGCTACTCGGGCCTACCAGGGAAGCCACAAAGACATCTGCTACCACTATCACTTCCCTGGAGCTCAGACTCTCCACCAGAATTTCGTCCAATGGCATCGGTATAGGCTATATCGGTGCAGTGATCCTACAGGTGTTTTCTATCTTAGTTGTTGTGGTTGTGCATCCACCAACATTCTCATTACGCCTTGTGCTCTTCTTGATTGGGCTATGGTGGTTTATATTTACCATCCCGGCAGCCTTGTGGCTGCGTACTCGACCAGGCCCGCCTTTATTGGGCAGTGACGGCAAACCGCTCCATTCGTGGATCGGATACATGGCATATGCCTGGAAATCTCTCGGAAAAACCGTGACGCGAGCGCGGCAACTAAAAGATATCGTGATCTTCCTTGCTGCCTGGTTCCTTCTCAGTGATGGAATTGCTACCGTCAGTGGCACTGCTGTACTATTCGCAAAAACCCAACTGAACATGAAGCCTGCTGCCCTTGGACTGATCAATGTGATCGTCATGCTTGCAGGAGTATTCGGTGCATTCTCTTGGAGCTACATATCGAATTTCTTCAACCTTCGAGCCTCACAGACAATCATTGCATGCATTATCCTGTTTGAGCTCATTCCACTGTATGGTCTTCTTGGGTTCATCCCGGCTGTGCAACGCTTGGGGCTTGGCCTCCATCAGCCTTGGGAGATGTATCCTTTAGGGGCCGTTTATGGCCTTGTCATGGGTGGACTATCATCATACTGTCGCAGTTTCTTTGGGCAACTCATTCCCCCAGGTTACGAAGCGGCTTTCTACGCCCTTTATGCCATTACCGATAAAGGGTCTAGTATTTTTGGGCCAGCCATTGTTGGTGCCATTACGGATCGCTACGGTGAAATTCGACCGGCGTTTGTGTTCTTGTCGGTTTTAATTATCGTGCCTCTCCCACTTATGCTTTTGGTGGATGTTGACCGTGGGAAACGAGATGCCTTGGCGTTGGGGGCCGAATTGGATGGCATACCACAAGGATCTGAATATGGGGCCATACCTGACGGGCAGACCACAGAGGATTTGATTGAGTGAATATTCAAGTACGGGGTACGGAGTCCTCCGTATGTGTGACTGTGATGTGAGGAGTATCATAATTGCTTTTTTTTTTTTTGGAGCGAGAGAGAGAGAGCGAGAGAGAGAGAGAGAGGGTGTCTACATATGGGCAAATTAGTTTTCATGTCGAATCAGTAGCAAATATAAGGGAAATAAGGGTACTCTAAATTGAAGTTTATAAGGATATTTATAGGGTAGTACATCGTTAAGTAAAGGCCACTTGTCAACAATGCATACAACTTATATGTTAAAGATCAAGGACATGTCTCCGTTACTAATATAGACTATAACAACTATTTTTTGTACTATTTTGCACTTGTAACTTGTACCTAGTACCTTATAAGGATAAGTATCCTATACTTCCAATTTCACGATAAATCAGCCTGACAGTCGAGGTATCAGGTACAAGGAAAGATCCACGGGTCCGCCCTTGCAGCCCTGCATAGCCCAGTCACAAAGCTCCACCTTTAGTGAACAAACTGTCCTCAAGCTCCCATTCCCCCAAATAAAACCTTCCCTCTCTGAATCTTTTTAGCTTGTTTCTACTTTCTTTTCAACCATTTTGGGCTCTTCTTTGATTTATATTCTTTTTCATTATGCGGTCTTTCGCCCCTCTAGTCCTGAGCCTCCTAGGAGCTACAGCGGCCGTTCACGCTGCTGAACCCGAAGTTGCTGACGCTGACGCCAACGTTGTCACCTTGACAACCGATACCTTCGATGACTTTGTGAAGGAGCACCCATTGGTTCTCGCTGAGTTCTATGCGCCCTGGTGCGGTCACTGCAAGGCCCTTGCCCCCAAGTATGAGGAGGCTGCCACAGAGCTGAAGGCCAAGGACATCCCCGTCGTCAAGGTGGACTGTACTGTGGAGGAGGAGCTGTGCCGAACCTACGAAGTTGATGGCTACCCTACTCTGAAGGTCTTCCGTGGCCCCGATTCACACAAGCCCTACGCTGGTGCCCGCCAGTCTGACGCGTAGGTCATTCCCACTTGGTGGTTCTTCTGCTTCGGAAATTAACGTGCTTGTTTAATAGAATCGTTTCATACATGACCAAGCAGTCCATGCCCGCCGTCTCAACCGTGAACGAGGAGAATCTGGAGGAGTTCAAGGCCTTGGACAAGATTGTGATCATCGGATACGTGGCTTCCGATGACAAGGACGCCAACGAGAGCTTCACTTCGTTCGCTGAATCTCAGCGTGACAACTTCCTCTTCGCTGCTTCCAACGACGCTGCTCTCGCCAAGGCCGAGGGTGCCAAGCAGCCCTCGATTGTTCTTTACAAGGACTTCGATGAGAAGAAGGCTGTCTACGATGGAAAGCTGGATGACGAGGCCATCCTCGAATGGGTTAAGACCGCTAGTACTCCTCTTGTTGGCGAGCTTGGTCCCGAGACCTACTCTAAGTATATGGCGGTATGTCTAGCTTCTTCTATCCCGTATTCGAATAAGAAACGAAACTGACTTTCTTTAACTGATTAGGCCGGTATTCCTCTGGCTTACATCTTCGCCGAGACTCCCGAGGAGCGCGAACAATTCGCTGCTGATTTCCGCCCCATCGCTGAGACCCACCGTGGAGCTATCAACATCGTTACCCTCGACGCTAAGCTCTTCGGCGCTCACGCTAGCAACCTCAACCTGGAACCCGAGCGGTTCCCTGCTTTCGCTATCCAGGATACTACCAAGAACGCCAAGTACCCTTACGACCAGAACAAGAAGGTTGATGCCAAGGATGTGGGCAAGTTCATCAAGGACGTCCTCGACGGCAAGGTTGAGCCTAGCCTCAAGTCCGAGCCCATTCCCGAGACTCAGGAGGGCCCCGTTACCGTGATTGTTGGCCGTAACTACCAGGAGGTTGTCATTGACAACGAGAAGGATGTCCTGGTCGAGTTTTACGCTCCCTGGTGCGGACACTGCAAGTCGTAAGTTTTCTACAGCCCATCTACCGTTTGTCGCACCTCTAACTCATAATCATCAGTCTTGCTCCCAAGTATGAGGAGCTTGCTGCGCTGTACGCCGATGTCCCTGAGTTTAGTGAGAAGGTCACTGTCGCCAAGGTTGACGCCACTGCCAACGATGTGCCCGATTCCATCACTGGCTTCCCCACCATCAAGCTCTACCCCGCTGGTGCTAAGGACTCCCCTATTGAGTACGCCGGCTCCCGTACAGTTGAGGATCTGGTCACCTTCATCAAGGAGAACGGCAAGTATCAGGTGGACGGTCTGGCTGATGGCGCCAAGAAGCCTGAGGAGCATGCCGAGGTCACTGCGGCCCCCAAGGCCACCGAGTCTCCCGCAGCCGATGAGAAGGATGTTCACGATGAGCTTTAAGCGCTTACTGGATTTCTGAATGTGTAACTTCACACATGTTGTATTCTTTGTCTGAACTTGGACTGTATTCGATGCCATTGATTCCCCGTAGCTTCCGAGGTTGTTGCGTTAAAATTCTAGACCTGTAGTGGCTGGTATGTAGTGGAGCAGTAAATAAGTACATCAGCAAATCAGCAGATTGTTCTGTAACTTCTGCATTAGTTTGTACATTCTATAACTTCTACCCCTAATTGCCCCAATCTTAGCCCTGCAGATCCATCGCGTCGCGTGAAACGCGTCGATCTCTTATCGCGCCGGAGCTCCCGACAACTTCCAGCGTTCTGACATCTCTTCAATCTTCATATCTGCCCATCATGGTCAGTCCTGCCATAAAACGAAAGTCGGAGCATCTTTCCGGCCCTGACTCGAAAAAACCCAAAGGTGGAAGCATCACTGCATTCTTTGGAGCTCCAAAGCCGAAACCGAGCAATCAAGCAACTTCCACTTCAACCTCAACCCCAACCCCAACCCCACGGCCAAGCAGCTTCAATAAGGCAAATTGGATTGCTACCCTGACGCCAGAACAAAAGGAACTATTGCAGTTGGAAATTGATACCTTGGATGAAAGCTGGCTCGCTCACTTGAAGGATGAAGTGGTCAGCACTGAATTCTTAAACTTGAAGCGATTCCTAAAGAAGGAGAAAGATTCCAATGTTAAGGTCTTTCCACCGGAGGAGGATGTGTATTCTTGGTAAATTGGATTACTCGATTTCAGCCAAATCCGGGTGCTGATCAGACCGCAGGTCCCGACACACACCTCTACATAATGTCAAAGTGGTCATCATTGGCCAGGATCCGTATCATAATCACAACCAAGCTCATGGGCTATGTTTCTCCGTTCGTGCCCCTGTGCGAGCCCCGCCATCCTTGCTCAATATCTACAAGGGTATCAAGATCGACTATCCTGACTTCGAGTCACCGCCCGATAAGGGGGGGCTGCTCATTCCTTGGGCTGAGCGTGGCATCCTGATGCTCAACACTTGCCTTACTGTTCGTGCCCACCAGGCTAACAGTCATTCCAACAAGGGCTGGGAAAAGTTCACACAAAAGGTTATTGATCTCGTTGCTCGGGTCCGAACCAACGGCGTCGTCTTCCTTGCTTGGGGCCGGCCTGCCGGAACTAGAGTCGCAAAAATCAACAAAGAGAAGCATTGCATCCTACAATCTGTGCATCCAAGCCCTCTGAGTGCGCATAATGGCTTCGTGAGTAGATCGTCCTCTAAGGATTTGTCCTTGAACCCCTTCTTTGCTGACAGGATTTATATATAGTTCAAAAATGGTCACTTCAAGAAATGCAACGATTGGCTTGCTTTGCGGTACGGAGAAGATGAGGTCATTGACTGGAGCTTAGTGCCATCGAAAAAGTCTCTATTGAATCCATGCGTTTCTGACAAGGAAGATTCGAGTGCTTTGGCCAACAAGGTGCCAGTCGAGCCTCACTCTGCCAAGACTGAGGATGTCAAAGTTCAGCCTAGCAAGGTTGATGAGTTTGATGATGATGATGCTATTGAAGCCCTAGTGGCGGCTGAAGCAGAAAATTCTTCAAATCCAGTTTAGGCTTTCTCAGCTCCATGCATATCTGTCACCTTCCTGGCTTAGAAAAGTCCTGCTTTGGTTATGTTTGTTTCCTTGTTGTTTCAGCCGGGGGATATCTAAGGAGTTAAAAAAAAAAGTGGGCGCATCGCATCCATGGGATGTCGGATCGATTTTCGGACCCAATTGCACATTTAAACTATTGATGTTAATATCGAATCCATGCATATATATGTAACTATAAAAACACGTCCACTACTACACGATGTAAGCTTAAGGTCATTGGTTCCCAATCTTGGAAGCTCCTTATCGATAACGATAAGCCTATCTCGATCTCCTGTTTCTGCTGAGAAATCTCCCCTATAAAACCACCCATGTAAATGGTTTTCCTAGATGGAACTCACTTGGCTTCCAGATATCCCTCAGTCGCGGAATCGCACTCGAGCCTTGCGAGCTTGTCCCACGTGCCAACGATCAAAGGTGAACACACGATGAGAACATTGAAGCAATCCATCTAATCTCGCAACAGAAACGGTGCCGACATTTAATCCCCAAATGGGAGCCCTCCAATGATGTGGATCGACAGTCACCACCCCAATTAAACCATGACCCTGGGAGGCCCATCCACAGATATGGCTCCAATCGCGAACAGCTTCCTACATCCGCGCACATAGACCGAGCGCAGATAACGTCCGATAGTTCAGCTTCATTTTCGGTCCCTGCTACCGAGCGATTCGTGGGCGATCTTAATCCAGAATCCTTGATTCGCGAAAGATTGGATGAACCGACTGGGAGCCCTCTCCGGGATCGTGTCGGGCTCTGGATCAACTCCCCAGCTGCGCAGAAAGCGAAGCCTCAAAGCGCACAGAGAGAACAGACCACAGCCGAAGAATATGCAGCCAATACCCCGGCACAACGGCCAATCGATGGCCAATCCATTACACTGTTACTTCACCAACGGTTTGCCGCGGGGATGCAAGCATGCGAACAGCTACCCCTTACGACGCGCCAGTCTCTGGCCGCTATCTATTTCTCCAAGGTTAATCACATTGTGCCAATAGTCGACCAGGAATTTTCCCAAGCTCAAGCAGAAGGTTCGGCATCAGTGTTTCTTGAAAAAGCCATATGCCTCGCCGCTGCAAAGACCCGCGCGGCCAATCCCCACTTACGCCTTGTGCCAAATGGCCCAATCATACCGTCACGCCAATTCTGTTCTGAGATTTATAAGGGACTGGTTGTCGCTATGGACGCACAGCTAGAACCAGATAGGTTAACACGGATCCGCATTCTTGCACTAATGTCCTTGCACTGTGAGGGCCTTGAAGGGGCTGAGGCAGCATCTCTACACCTCTCTCAAGCTATCCACCAGGCTCAGACGGTAGGATTACATCTCGGCCGGCCGAATCAAACCTACACAGACCCCCTGACTAAACTCTTCTGGTGTCTATGGACATTGGACAAGATGCATGCAAGTATCGGTGGCCGGCCGGTTCTTCTAGCTGACCGCGACATCGGAGTCGTGAAACCCAATGTCAGCGCTCAGACGTCGCGAGGAGCTTTTGAGGTGTGGCTTAGTGTGTCAGATCTGCTCGCAACTGTGATATCATTTTACCGACCCTCCGCAGAAACCACTAGCGGGTGGGAAGAGGGGTTCCCTGCATTTGAGGATATTGTGGGGGAGGACACCCAAGGTGATCTGGATTTTGCTACCCTCGGTGTGTCTATTATAAAAATCCCTGCTGTGTCATCGAGGCTTCGAACTAACCGCGAGTAGGATTCTTGGAGCTTTATTACCATTCTGTTGCTATTCTGTCCTGTCGGTATAAACCCACCGAGGACATTGATAGCACCAGGCTCTCGTCGGTCAGACAAGGACTAGCAGCTGTTCGAATCCACTCCATCGTTGCATCGGAGTGTGCAGATGACCTACCACCCCTTCCAATCGTGCCATACTCTGTCGCCTTGTCGATGGGTGTCTCGTACCGCCAACTCCGCTCGAGCAGACTTATTACGCACCTCGACCGAGCGAAAGCTAGTCTTGAGGCGTGCCGTTCTGTCCTTGAAATCCTTAGTCCCTTCTGGTATTCCGCCGAGGCGATGGCCCGGCTGGGCCAAAAAGCCCTGGACCAGATTCAAGGGAAGCCACAATCCTCCCGGGCAAACGCTATGGGTTCACAGCATGTAGCAAACTCCTCGCATAGACAAGTCAACACCGACGGCTCGGTATCAGGGGGGGTAAAGACGATCGATGCTGCGCCCGAAGGCAATGATTTCCCCCAAGCCAAGAGGCAGCGCAATAACAGCCATGGACTTTCAGCTGTATCTCCGGCGCGGGAACTCGCATTTGACGTCCTCCAACCTGCGGTGGGCGATCTAGATACATCTATGCAAGACGGGTTTGCAGACATTGACACACTATTTGGAGAGTTCCTAGACATCTCTCTACCCACCCATTTCTGGGATCCTATTCTTATGGAGACTCAAGGGCAAACAAATGATCAGCAGTCATAATCATCATCATTATAAATATATACTGTGTATAAAAAAAAGTTGAACGCAAACTATACATGATGCAGCATAAAATTTTAATGCCGGGCCATTCACCTGTGCAACCTTCCAATAGGTAAAATATACCCGGGGCACACGAAAAGCCATTCATCGTATTTACAGGTAAGCGACCGACTGTATCCAAGCCCGAGTTGCCTCTCGAATCCGGTATTCAGTCTGAAAGCTTCAAAGGCTCATGCTCGGACATGCTGTTGTCCGCCAGATGGGCGAAATCAACAGCCCTGGGATCAGCATCAAAGCCCATCATGTTCACGTTATCAACATCAAAATCAAAACCCTTGTCCTGAGTCGGGGCACCGTTTACACCGTTTTGGTGGGCGTCGTCAGCAAAGAAATCGGTATTGCCCGGGTCGTCAAAGTTAATGAGGGCATCGAAGTCATTCTGGGTAACCTCGGCATCATTCGCCAGATCCATGAGTTCGGTGAGACTCATTTCAGAAGGCATAGCAAAGGCATCGTGATCCTTGTCGCGCTTGGCATTCGGATACAGGTTATTTGTGCTGCCGTTTTCGCTTCCATCGGAGTGTGGGGGCGTTGAAGCGAAAAGGTCTCCGGTGGATCGTCCGCCCGCGGAAAGACCGGTGAGTTTGGGATATGTAAGGTCCGGGATCTTCTGAGCGAGGGAATCCGGCGGGGGTGTCAGGGTGTGCAGGCGGGAGGGGATGGAGGTCGTGGTGGTGGTGGAGCCGAAGGGGTCTGAGGATGTGGTAGGTTGGTCACGGGAATGTGATGAGGCAGAAGACGACTGAACGTCTTGGGGGGAGACGGTGAGCTGGATACCTGCTTTGCGGATTGCAGCTTCGAGGAAGGAGGTGGCGAAGTCTGCAGAAGCGTAGATCTCGCGTAGACGCTGGAGGATTCGCATGCATTGATAGAAGCGTTGGAGGCTCGTCATGCGGATGCTTGGGTCAGTGGACTTGATGTCGAGGAGATGGATGATGACTGCTGGTAGAAGGACTGTGACACCGGTGGTGGGGTAGTACCGGGTCAGGTCGAGGCAATGCAGGTCTTGGGCGATGGCGGTGATCTCGACTGCAGCGAATCGCACCTTGTTTCGGGACATGTCCTGGAGTTCGGCATCGGTAGATGGGTAGGGGATGGCGGGGAGGACTTGTGGGCGGTGCAGAGCGCTGGATGTGGTGAGATAGACCATCTTCAACAAGGCACGGTGGGAGTGAAGCACTTCCTCTGCCTCGGATAACTTTGATCCACTAGACGCTGCATATTGGGTTTCGACAGGGAGGTTGGCCAGCCAGTCCTCCAATTCCTGGTCACAACTTCGTACCTCGAAGGTCTCCGCAGTGGATTTCTTCGGGACAAGCATCATTGTGGTCTCCATTGTGCCGCCAAACTTATGGCTCAGGACCGAGTACTGGGCAGATAATACATGGCTGACGCAGAGACAGAGCTTCGACTTCTCGATGAACATCAACGCGAGTTCGCGCTGGTGGTTGACATTCTGGAGAATCTCCGAGTTGCCAACGATAGCCACGATCTCGGGGGAGAAAGGGTGGAATTCAAAGTCATCGAGACTCAGCATAGGCACATCACAATCGTCATCCTTGACACGCATGGGCCGTCGCATGCCCAGGGCGATCAGTCGGTCACGAGTGTAGGTGCTCCACCAGATCCGCTTCCACATCCGTTGACGACGCACATCCATCCGCGAGTTTCCGGGATCCCGATGCAGGCCGATCGTGTGGGCCAAAGACAGACTGACACCCATCCAATGCCAGGTGTCCTTTTGATCATCGGGGGTCTCATACCAATAGGTCATGAGCAGAAGGGACTGCACGAGCGAGATACGGTCCACCTCGTAGTCGAAATCGTACAGGAGACGGGCACGCTGGAAGAAGACCTTCCGGGCGACCTTGCGGGTCTGGTAGCCGGCGGCCTGCAGATGCTTCATATCAATAAAGGCCACACCGGCGAACATGACGGCCTGGAAAAGCAGGAGACTGATGCGGTGGATTCCATCGTTTTGGACGATGTTCTGCAGGAACTCCTCTAGGTCGAGCAATGGCATATAGGTGTGAACATAGTGGATGTAGCTCTTCAATAGTTCGTTCCGCAGTGTCACGTCGGGGATGGTCAAGGCACCCTTGACAGTCAAGTAGTCAATATCCTCTTTTTGGAGTCGTGCGGGGAGTCCCCGGATGTAATCCGGGAGGAAGCCAGTGGCAGATTGTGTATTGCCAAAATTGGGGTCTAAAAGTTGTTGGATTTGTGATGTCACATTGGCTAATGGCATAGAGGCAGGGACTACTGGGTTCGGGGCCATGCGGCGTCGATAGTGGTCATCGGAGCTGATGCGTTGAGCCTGATTTTGATCTGTTTGAAATTTGTTTTGCTTGTCAGCCAAATGGAATGCCTGGGACGCCTGGGATTTTTGAAGGAATTGACGAACATAGCAGATGAGGCATATGTTGACCTTGATCAAAATCCACCGAGGTCTGTGAGGGAGACGTTGGCACCAAATCGGCCAACCCTGAAAGATCACTGAGTCGGTGGAAATGATTCTCCTCTGAGGCCTCCGGGGATTCGGAGTGGTTCTCTATCTCAACGCGAGATTTTCTAGATCACATGTGTTAGTAAATTTTGTACAAGTCCATTGATTTTTTTTTTTTCAATTGCACCAACTTTCTGCGTTTACTCTCCGTGACCACACACTCAACCTGATCTAAACGGCAATTTGTGCATGGAGAGCCATTCTCGACCACATCACAGCGCACTTTACGGGCACGGCAACAGCAGCAGGCTTTTGAGGCGCGTCTCTTCACGGGACGGCTCTGACCGGAGAGTCCAGCCGTGGAGGCCTTTCGTTTCCCAGATTCGGTATCAGTCATGGTGTGTTACTGCATCCGGGGGCGAATGGGGGACATTCGAGTTAATTGAGTTATTCAAATTATAGAGACACTGAGCATACAAGGAGTCAAAAAGGGGAATGTCACGATGTGATAACATGTGAAGTGGAAAAAGAAAGGAGAAAAAGAGAGAGAAGCGAAAAAAAAGAGAAAAAAGAAAAAGGGAAGTTCAAAATCCGAAAGGGAGAGAGGGAAGCATTTGAGTCCACCAGGTTTAAGTATGCCCCAGGTTCCCACAGTTTTTCTCTTACCATGGTTGAACCCACACACAGCCAAGACTTGAGGGGAATCGATCCGCTGGGAAATAAATTACCGTTTCCCCCATGTATGACAACAATTACCCAGTTAGGTAATATGCCACTAACCTTGGGAGTCCAGCCCTGGAGAGCGCTAAGACCAACTGGGGAACGTTGGACGCCATCACAGCCTTTGTGTGGCCTTTGTTTGGCCCTTGTTTGGTCTGTACCGTCCCTCGGCCCGGTCACGTTACATGTCTTATTGGTCTATGACATCATTCTCTTCAATCACCTTTCTTTTTTCTCTCCATACTTCTACCTCTTCTACCTATGTCGGCTTCATCTTTTACCATCTGTCCAAGTCGGCTATGTACGCATATGTCTTAAAGATGTTAGATTTCCAGTTCCAATGTACATGAAGTCTTTATTTATTCTCTGTTATTCTTGCTGTTTTTTTCCTTGCAAAGTGGGCCTCCATCCTCCGAGAAACACCGACCAACAAAAAAAATAGAAGAAAAAAAACCCCCCCCCAAAATAGCTGTGAAGATCCTATGCTGCAGGCCAACGTGGGAAAAAAAAAGGGGGAGAGTTTTCAGGATTTTCGCATTCCCCCCAGTCTTTTTCAGCCAATACTGGAGACTGGAGTTCTCCATTTTGCAGGTTGTCTCCGACAAGCGGAGCCCATCTGGATTTCAGCCCTTTTGAGATGTCTGATCGTCTGGACCGATGAGTAATACGATCAATCCTCTTGGTTTCAGCATTTTGGCATGTCGATTATACAACATGTGTTGAACGTCCAGATTCTGGACCAAATCCAGGATAACTGTTTTCTCCGTATAATATGGATTGTATAGATTGTACGGAGTAGGGTTGACATCTTGATCTGTGCCTGAAACCATAGAATGTCATCGATTCCTTACATGTAACCTCATAACCCAGCTATACCTACGTAATAGGCACGGTCCTAAAGGCTCCATTTTGATGCAGCTGTGTGGTAGTATTCATCTTCGAGTCCAGGCCTTCCACGCCGTTATTGAGACTGGACAATCTGTGTTCTACTTACTCTACGGTTATAGATTGCATATCGTCTTACAGAGTACAAGGCAAAAGATACTCGGCACTGACTCTACAGATTGTAATATACGATTCATCATCTACTACATCCAGAATAATGAGAATGAACCCGGGATCATGGAGTACCCCTGAGGCCAAAATGAAGTTATATCCCGCACCGTGTTTCATCCGGCCTGCCGAGTTCACCCTCACGTGGACCCAAAAGTGCCGATTTCCGGAAGAACGTAACATTCTTGAAGTATTTGGTACATCACCATGTACTCTGTATAGAGTGCTCCTTTCTTCACTTTTACTGTCATTTCCATTTTCCCCCCAAAAAAATTCAGAACGTCAAGAACGTTCAAATGGAAACAATGACACCATACTCTAAAAGCCCTCAACACTGGAAATCCAAGTCCTATTCAGAAATGTGAAGAAATAGAGAATTCTCTTCCGCCGAGAGCGGATCTTGTGGGACGCCAATCACGAGCATGGCAAAGGTCAATGCTGATTTTTTGGGGTTTCTTTTCATTGCCGTATTCCTTTGGAAATTCTTTCTAGCCCGGCAGATTCCGAAGATTGAATCAGATCCTGGGGTAGATAGTATCCCAAACTCTACTCCGTAGAGCGTGACCTTCCACTTTTGAATTTCCGGAAAAGGACATGAACAAGGTCAAAAGCTGACTCCGATACCTTACTTTGCCATCCAACCTTGGGAGGTGACCAGGTTATGTACATAAAACCCCTCAATAATAGATCTCTGATCCAGCCGTTTAAAGCAGGCGTAGATGGCTTTTACATCTAGGCTCCCAATGCTGATTTGTTGATTTCGTTCCGGAAAAAGCGGGATGAAAGCTCCAATTTAACTACATATGCGAAACTTGCGCAGCTGCAACTCAATAGAATCATGGCTGCAGGATTGCGGAGAATGCATAATTCCCTCAGACATGTCACCTTTTGACAGGTTAAGTAACTCACATGATTGAGATCTATCCAGTCAAATTGCCAAGCGCTTGATACTCCAGGAGCCAACAGAGAAAAGACTTCGCCGTACTCCGTACGGAGTAAGATGGCAGGCATGATTTCACTCCACATTTTCCTAGTCCGGGGGCAAGCCGAGACTCAGCCACAGACCAAAGTTTGTCTTCAATCGTATCCTCCCATGGAAGTCGGGGTCATGGCGTGCCCCTCCAAATGCGGGGGAAGTAGGAAAACTGGCCAATGGGCGTGAATTAATGGCAGGTGAAAGATAATCTGAACTTTGGGGGAATTCCAAGTATGTTGTATGCTTCTTACGCGTGACCAGACTAGGAGTCAAAGTGCGTAACCAAAATAATAAAATATAAAATATGAATTTAATATAAAATACAAAATGAATTTAATATTTGTTATCTTTTTTGGGTACGGGCAGTGATTCCATGGTTATAGCATGTATCTTCCGGTATTCCAAGATTACCTCCGTATTGACAGGATACACCATACTGGTCAAAGTTGCGAATATGCCTCATAAAGAAAGTGGCACAGACCTGAAATAACCCCGGTGCAAATCCAAGGAACATGAGGAGCGCCATGACGGTGAAAGTGATCCAAGATCCCTCTAATGCCCCCAGACTACAGCCGCTTACTGCCTAGGATAATCGTGATAATCATGAAATGGACCTTTGGAATCGTTACTGCATTTCAATTTCACTGAGTCATCCAATTACAATAAACCCACCCCCGGGACCAATCTTGACGGACGCCGAGAAATAGAAGTAGACATAAACATCATAAAACCAAATGTAGGTAAACCGCAAATCACATCTGCTGCTGGGGAATCAAGATGGGAATGACCCATAATAAAAAAAATAACAAAGACCGAAACAGAAGAATCCAAGTCAAATCGATCAAACCCCCATTAAACACCCCCACGGCCCATTCTCTCAATTGAACTCATGATCCCGCCTCGGCCGGGAGTAGGCATTGCAATGCCAGATCTGCCACCGCTGTTCCCACGAGTATGACCACCGGGAGCACCGAATCTAGGGATTCTCTTTTCCGAAGTGACAGGGGGACGGATGCTTCCAGACACAGAACGACTGACACTGCGACGGAAGTCGTCGGGGGTGACTTCGCGAGATGGCTGAGCTGGCTCATCGATGTGGTCATTGTGCACAGAAGATGCCACAGAGGGCTCGCGGTCTCGAGGCTGAGATGGGGCGGGCGCCTGCTGCATGGCTAGCCACTCATCAACAGCAGCAACAAGCTCGCCTTTCTCGGCACGTTCAGACTCCAGGTTTGCACGGATTCGCTCGGCATCGTCCTTCAAAGCAGCCATTTCTCGCTGCAGACCCTTGATCTGGGTCTCCATGACACGCTTTTCGGCCTCGTGCTCGTCATTCTCGCGAGTGAAGGAACCGCCGTTAGCCGCGACCATTGAATCAGACTGCGCAATATCACGTTCAACACGGAGATGTTCATTTTCCTCACGTGCGGCAGTGAGCTTCTTCTCCGCCTCACGCAAACGCTTCTCCCAGCGAGACTCGTAGCTCTTCTTCAAGGCCGCAACCTTGGTCTCATGTTTGCCCTTGTAGAGAACATGAAGCTCGCGAGCGACCTTTTCAACGGCATCCTGAACTTCTCGAGCAGTATCTTCGGCCGAGTTGGAAGACTGGTGAGATGAGCTAGCTTTACTAGTGCTAGATACAACCGCAGCACGTGCAGCGGAAAGCTGGCTTTCGAGCTCGACAACTTGGCCTTCTAAAGTCTCCTTGCGTTTGTCGGCCTCTTCCGCCTTTCGAGACAGACGGTCACGCTCACGCTCTCCCTCCACCAATTCGGAACGGGCGGACCGCAAGACAGTTTCCATCTCATTGACTCGACGTTCCCACTCGGCCTGTTCCATCTCCAGCACCTCTTTGCCGGCAGCTTCGTTGCGTACTTCTTCCAGAGCTTCGCCGACACGTCTCTCCGCGTCTGCCACTGCTTGCTTTAGGCTGGCAACCTCGGCCTCTTTACCACTGAGAGTGGCTTTGAGCGAAGATATATCGGACAAGAAGCCGGACTTCAATGACTCCAATTCACGGGGAGTGACCGTGGGAATGGATCGAGGGGTAGGCGCAGTCGGAATATCGAAGTCCAACAGTGACGACATCTTCCCGGGGGATCGAATGGATTGTCGGGCCGATCGCACGGGCGAACGCCGCGAGGGGGAGAAACGGGCACTTTGCATGGACTGACGAGGGAAGTAGTTCATTTGATCAGTGAAATCAAGCAGATTGGCAGAGTCAACTGGATGGGCCATGTCCCGGGGGCCTCTGGGTCTCGGCGTAGGCGATCCCATTGGCGAATTGGCATCTAGATAGGCGCTCGCTCTGTATGCCCTGCGCCCTGTGCCCGGGGTGGTCGGATCAACATTGTGTCGGTGCCCGTCCATACTGGGAGCTGGGCTGGGGCCGACACTGCCTCGCATTGACTTCATCGGCGACTGGGCGCGGAGTTTTGCAAATGTAGTCATATCAGGAATGGCGGAAAATGTGCTCAAGCAAGTGTCATCCATTGAGTCGTCGACCATCGAATTCTCGTGTGAGATATTCTCCTTGTCGCCATCTTCATGAAGTACTGTGCTCATCCCTTCGTTGTGCCTGTCCTCTATCATGCTGTTGCCAATTACTGATCGGTCGTGTACGGCACTTGTGGCGGAAAGGACGCTCTGGTCATTAAGTGCACTATACCCCTCTTCGGCATCGATGTGAATCGCTGGTGCATCCGGTCGACTCACCATACCCTTCTTATGGCGCTCATTCATCTGTAAATCGTCCTCCAGATCCTGGGGTGTTTGGTCGTAGGATCTTTTGCGGGGAGTTGCGGCAACCGAGCGCTGGTCACCCAGCCCAAGGGATGCGCGAGAAATTCGGCGCGACTTTTGAAGATCAAGGGTGTTTTCCTTTGGACTCAGCCTGAAGGACGAAGTAGGTACCGGAATAGGGAAAGATGAGTTGGATGCTACTGGTGACTCAATATGCGCATGTACCCCGTGAGAATCAACTGTCTCTGGTGCTTCGTCGTGGACAGGTAAGTTTGATTCGGCAGTAAAGGATGAACGCTCAGATGCTGCCGGTGAATCTTGCTTCAACTCACTTAGCTTCGGTGAATCAGTCGCTGTCTCTAGTACATCAGGGCGGATGGACGGGTTCGGTGCCATAGTAGGTGAAGAATGTTTAGACACCATTGGTGAATCTTCTTGCACCTCAGATGGTTTTGATGGATCGACTGCTGTGTCTTTTGCCTTATAGCGTAAAGGTGAACTAGCGGGATCGGGCAATGGTCGCGCGTTAGGAATTGGCGAGTCATTCTGCATTTCGCGTAAGCGATCAAGGTCAACCGTCTCTTCCCGCGCATCGGGGCGGAATGGGGAGCTCGCCGACTCCTCTAGAGCTAGCCGCCTTCCCAATCCAGGAGACATAGGCTGCACATCGCGCAATTTTTGAAAACCCACTGTCTCTTCTCGGACATGAGGCCGGAACGGGGAGCTCTCGGGGCTCTCCTCCTCCAGTGGCTCAAGTTTTGGGTATGGCAGAGGAGACGACCGTTGCTCATGTTGCATGTTTTGGAAATCCACTGTATCTTCACTGGCGTTAG
The DNA here is from genome assembly GCA_002116305.1 of Penicillium italicum. NCBI lineage: Eukaryota > Fungi > Ascomycota > Eurotiomycetes > Eurotiales > Aspergillaceae > Penicillium > Penicillium italicum. The sequence goes on along the minus strand of LWEC01000541.1, from coordinate 44,099 downwards.
GACGGAAGGGAGAGCTCATTGGCTCCTCTAGAGCCAGCCTCTTGTCCAAGCCAGGTGACATAGGCTGCACCTCGCGCAACCCTCGGAAATCAACTGTATCCTGTGTCACATGTGGACGGAAGGGAGAGCTTATAGGGCTCTCCTCCTCTAGCGGTTCAAGTTGTGGGTGTGATTGGGACGAGGTCTGTCGCATTTCGCGCAGCTTCTGGAAATCCACAGTGTCTTCGCGTCCATCAAACTGGAACGGTGAGCTGGCACCTTGTTGATATGATTCGGCTTCGTTGAAATCGTCATTCTCATGTTCATTCTCGTCCTCGGGTTCGTCATGGTAGTAGGATTCATTTTCATCATAGGCATTCGGACTCGGTGCGACGTGGCTTGTCCATCCTTTCTTCAATGGGCTTGAGGGAACAGCATGTTCCGAGGGCTGATCAAGGGTCTTGTGCAGGAAGGGCGAAGAATTCGCCATCTGAGATTGTGTGCGCGCGTTCTGGTAGGAGGATGAGAGGGGCGAGAGTGGATTTGACATTTTGAAAGCAAGAGAATCCCTGGAGAAAGGAAGGGGAAAGGTTTAGTCGTGAGAAATCGTCTCTGGTCTTTTTTTTTTTCAGAACCAGTTCGGATCGACAAGAAGAAAGCAAAGCAAGGCAGAGTTTGTGTATACAAAAAAAAAGAGTTGCCGTGTTGACGTTGTTGTGTAAACAAAACTAGGCCTAATTGGGAAAGGTGTATCCGCACGCCTCGGACTATACAACAGCCTCTCTCCTTGACCCCAGGTATTTTAGGGATGTTGTTCTTATTGAAAGGTATGGTTCTATGAGTTTGGAAGACTTTAAAAAAATAAAAAATAAAAAAACCAATCGACACTGGTTTCCTAATTCGACACTATTACTGCTTCTGTGTGCGCATCTTCTCCATTGACAATTATATGAACGATGTCGTCGTGTGGCTGCTCTGGAAGAGCAACATAATGACACACAGCCGCTGGCTCCACACTTGCTGACGAACGCTTGTCACGCCGAATAAACCACAACTGTAAAGCGCCGAATAATGCAACAAGACTACTTCCCCACCAGGCAAGACCAGTGCAGCCAATTTCAGCCCCAGAGCTGTAAAGCAAGCCAGCAATCGGAGGAGCAAGAGTTCGAGATGCAGCTCCAGCGGAAGCAGCGAGGCCATTGATTTTGCCCATGACGGAGTCTGAGGGGCTAGCTTGCTTGATAAGAATCAAGAGGATAGGATAGTCGATAATGGACAGGATATTGCGAACAATCAAACAAGAATAAATACCGACATAGATGAGCTGGCGTGGCAAGAAGACCAGGAAGGGCACCATGAAGTATGCGACTGGATGAAGAACCGTAACAATGACAAAGAGTCGCCATATTCCCAGATAATGTGCCAGCACGGGGAAAATGATACTTTGGATCACGAGGGCGATGATACCATCTGTGGACATGATCACACCCACAGTTCGAGTTGAAAGACCGACTCCGCCCGGGATGTCAAACGGTGAGTGGTGCGGATGTGTCGACCCTCGGGAGTCCTTATCCTGCAAGAAGATGGGCAATAGATGGTCATATGTCATCGAATGATAACTAAAGATAGCTAACGCAACTACGAGCATGGTGACTCGCCAGGTGAAAGCTTTGGGCTTTGGTAACTTCTTCCACGTGGGCGAGGAGCCATCAGCTTGCACATTCCAACTCTCATCATTATGCAAGTGAACCCGATTAAAGGTCCCGTAACACTCCGCTCGCAGATCCACGCCAGCATTGGCAGTTGCGCCAGATGTAACCAGCAGCGGCTGCTCAGCTGCCTGGTCAAAGTGTTCATGGGCCTCGCCAGGTTGCATGTCTGGATGGGTCTCTTGTAGGAACAGCCAGCTGCCGATGATGCTAAGGAGAAGTAAGACACAGCAAACGAGATTAGGCAAAAGGTAGGGGAAATTTCCAAAGAGGCCATCGGCTGGGAATAGGGAGGGAAACCCTTCAGCAGGCTTTGCTAGTAAGCCTCCAATAGCTGAATGGAATAAGCATCTGCAGTAATAATTCCAGCTTGGGAAGACGGAGAATATACATACCTGGTCCGATAATCGTTCCAATTGACCAAACAAAAGGCATGATGGCATACGCTCGAGCTGTAAACAAGATTAATCCCCAGCTCCACTAGATATGACAGGATGGCGATAGACTCACGTTCATGTTCAGGTCGCTTGACTACCTCACCAACCATCGTCTGAATGACTCCAATATTCCCATTTAGGGCTCCACCAAGAGCTCGACCGGCGAGCGCGACCCAGAAGTTTGGGGCCATCCCCACCAGGATCAAGGAGGCCATAGTGCCCACACAGCCGGATATAAGGATAGGCTTCCGGCCTACGCGGTCTGAAAGAGCACCCCAGAACATACCAGTCAGAGCCTCTGCAAGTGAGAATGCCGAAATCAGAATACCAGCATAAAAGGAGGCATTGTTGCCATTATTCACGTGAAAGTCCTTTACCATCACCCATGAATAGGGAAAGATAGAAGTCAAGGCGATAGGCTCTGCAACCCGGCATATTGCTGTTGTTATGTTAGTCGTTGCCAAGTATAAGCCCGGGGCACAGTATACCTAGGAGGAAAAGCTGTGCTGTTGGAAAGCTGTCGGGTGACGAATAAGATCTTGAATGTGGTGTCAATGCCATAGTTCTTTAGAAGCAGTTAAGATCTAATGGTAATCCACCCAGTAGTGTCGAGTAGATATTGTTATCCCCTGCACTGCTCATGCCTTAGCGGAGCGAGAGGTTTGCTTTCTTTCTTGCGTTCTTTTTTTAAATCTGAAGATAGAACCCGAAATCAAGGTGGAATAAGGGGTGAGGTTGAAAGGTCGGAGGGCGAGAACCTTGGAAAGAGACATTATTTTCCACAGCCGAGAACGGACAACATCCGACCCTGATCCCTACCTAAAGGATTCTTGAAACTCTATAAATAGCTACATATATAGCTATACAAACGGATATGGATTTATACAAATTAGCTTTTGAGGATATTGATTTGTACATGTCGTTTTAATTCCTCTTTCCACATTGTGAAAAAAAAAAAGTTTTGGGTGGTGAACCACACTCCGCACTGTGTTCGGGTATTCCGGTATATTGTTCAATGATAATTAGCTATCAAATCCCAAAAAAGCAAAAAAAATCAAAACAAAACTTGGAACATAGCACAATATGATATAATATCGATGTAATGCTATTGCATAAACATGATAAACCAAATTAGAGAAAATAAAAACAACGTTAAAGTACCAAGGTTTCCCCACTCTGATTTCTTAAACCTTTCTCGACCAATCACAGATCACAGAACAATTTGAGTTAGACCCGCAGATCAGCCGCACTTGCACTTGTACAACATTGTACATCCACACAGTTTGGATCATTTTACCTATTTTGATAAAAAGAGAACCCTCCGAAATATCTAAAATAATTTGTGGAAGAATAATTGAATCCCCTTACATCATTTTAACCCAAATGGATCAGATTACTAAAATTCGTTGTCACGGGACAGGTCGCATAAACGGCCGACTATTCAAGGTTATGTATACATGGCTATCACCGTTGCACTGTACTACCCGTGGGACATGTACCTTACAGAGATAGGTTAAGAAATCAGAAGTCTCACTATTCACCGATTTGAATGCTAAACACAAAGAATTTCTATCCTTGACCAGAAAGTAAGAAATGATGATATGAAAGGCCCAATGTGAGAGAAAAGGGAAAAAAAAAGAACAATGAGCGTAGTAGAGATAAGCAGATATGCCTTCACCGATGACCGATCCCCTGCGCCGGCTAATCCACACATATCATGCGGTCCGGGATTGTATCTAGATACCAAACAAAGAAAGCCAAACTGGAAAAAAAAATAAACAAAAATAAAATTCAAATGTTTCACAAAGTAGCCTTCGGATGCGTGGGGGAACTGGTAATCTCGACAGAGCGAGTCTCAAGTTCCTTAGGAAGAGTACCAGAGTGATCATGAGACTCCACACGATGCTCAACGATAGGCGCCGGTTCAGGGCTCACCTCCGTGAAAGGCTGGTGGACCGACGGAGTGGCACTCGAGGAAGAGCCCTCTGTTTGTGGCTTGTTGGAGGTATCCTCAACGTGTTCCGTAGAGTCATCCACCTTCTCCTCATCTCCAATCACGGCAGCTAGGCTGCGGAAATTGAACATTGGCTCAAGAGAGCTGGTGTTGCCCTCTCCAGCAGCGGGACCCCCCGCGCCATCCTCTGGGGTGGTTTCCATGACAGAGGAGAATGATGAAGAGGCGCTGGAGACCTGTCGCAGGTGAGATTGTCGTGACGGATCGGAGTGATCCGCCAATTGGCCGGTCGGTGCTGCTGGATCAAGTAGCGTAGGGCGGTTCGTTTCTTCTGCGGTCGATGGCAATGCACGGTCAACTCCCTTGCCTTTGCTACTAGCAGGAATTTCTTCACCAATGACATCCTCGCCTATAACAGAGGATGAGCTACTAGTCTCCCTACCTAAGCTGGACTCGGCAAGAACGTCCAAAGCGGAGGCGCTAGCATTATTGCTGTACAAGCCAGTTTTGCGAGCCACCTTATCCGCCTTCTTAGCCTCTTTCTCCTTCTCTTTCTCCCTCCTTTTGGCCTCCTTTCTTGCCTCTTTCTCCTCCCGCTTGAGGCGCTCGTCCTCGCTGGCCAAGCTCAGTCGGATAGCTTCCATCATCATCATTTCCTCAAGATCGTCAATTCGATTGCGCCTCGAGCTTGATCGACCAGCCGAGTTCCCGGCTCCTTCTTCGGCAGAAGCAGAATCGGTGTCTTGTCCAGTTGCTCGAGGCGTCCGATCAGCACCTGTGCGCTCCGTCAAGAAAGCCAATGCATTGAGGGCAGGTGAAGCGGTCCGGCCGCTATGCCCTTCTCCGCCCGTGGCTCTTCGCATCCCGCGCCGTCCGATGCCAAACCCGCGCGAGTCACTCCCAGATGTACTAGGGTTGATCAAATACGCCGCAGTGTGAAGGGCAGTCGCTGCTGCAGATCGACGTGCCGCATGGGCTCGTGCATTCGATAGTTTTGTCGCCCAGTCCGGCCGAACCCTATCCGTTGTGACCACTGTGGGGTCAGTGGCCGATAGTGAGGTCGCACGGCGGCGACCTGGCACAGCTGCAGTGGCAGATGACAAAGATGAGGTGGAGGATACGGGAGAAGTGAAGTTAGGTGAGAGCCGGGCGCTGGGGTCTGCAGCATAAATCAAGCCCCGGCGGAACGAGGGTGGTGCATAGGTGACTCCGAACTCCGGCTGGACACAGAAGGGGCATGCCGAGGGCTCAGAGACCAATTGTGACTCGGTCGACTCAGCCTGCTCTCCCTCGGCCGAAGGCGCATTCGCGTTATGCTCCCCATGCTCTGGGGGGTGCGGGTCCGGGCGCTTGATCTGCACGAAGCACTCGGAGCAAATGGGCTGATCGCAGCATCGGGTACGGTTTAAGTGCGGCGGATAGTAGAGAAAACAGATAGGACATTCGCTAGCGTCTTTGTACAAATTGACTTCGATCGGCTGTCCGTTGACAAATGGGTCCTTGGGAAGCTGCAGTTCCCGGGGGGCTAGATCTGTTTGTGAGTTATGCTTGGAGGTGGTCAAAGCAGCCAAGGTCTTCGCTCTTGTTCGGAAAAGAGGAGAGGTGGATGTTCCGGATGCGATCGGAGATGCGGAGGGTAGTGATTGAGGGGGGTTGGAGGACTGCGAAGCATCTGAATTATAAGATTGCGATCTGGACGTGATTGGCACTGTCAGATGTTGAATATTTGTCGGATCCGCAGAGGCCTTGTCTGTGATCCTGGATAATTTGCACTCTAGCTCGGGCGGAATCTCATCGGGGAGGGGAATAGGCATGCCGCATGCAGCCGCCATAATCTGATGCTCAGCCCAAGACTCCGAGAAGTCATTCAGACCTCTCCAAAAGGGAGCTAGTCGGCGTTCAATCTAGCCCTGGTATCAGTACTGGCTACTTCGCATCGAGGGGGATTCCGGGAAAACCTACCATCAGTTGACGCACCACTACCTTATTGTAGTCTTCTGTCCCCACATACACGCCCTGTGTCACGAGATAGCCTCCATCGACATGCTCCTCCTTCATACTGCGCTCCCGTTCTTTGAGACGAGCCACCCGTTCCTTCTCCAAGCGGCGGGCCTCGCGCTCTTGTTTTGTCTCTCGTCGATTTTCTAACGTGATCACCTCTCGATCATGACTGCCGATTCCTAGAATCGAAAGGTCAGGCCTACTGCCTCTTGCTGATCGAGAGCCATGATACGGTCGACTTGTGGCATCGGAAGTGCCCGGGGATAATTGACTTCGACGACTTGACGGGGCTGTGGAGCGTGACTCCTTGGTCTGGGAGTTTCCCATGTTAGAGCCCAGATAGAAGTGAGGAGAAGGATGAGATATGGGTGTAATCCACAGGTCCAACAAGTCACGATGATAACTCCGAATCGGATATGGCGGAAATGGCCCCCAAGGGGGGAGTTTGTATTTGGTGGGCAGTAGGGGGGGGGGGGGGAGCGTAAAGGGGTGAGGTTAAGGGCAGAAAGTTGAAAGGTTACTAGTAAAGAGAGAGAGAGTGGAGGTAAGAGGAGTAACTTCCAGAGCGGGGGGGTTGTGATCTGTCCGGAGTAACTGGGGAAGTGAGATCGGTGAGGAATTTACTACACCTCCCCCGTTCAAAGCTGTTTACAGATTCAAATCCAAGATTGAAGATTGAAGATTGAAGATTGAAGATTGAAGATTCAAAATTCAAGATTCAAAATTCAAAAAATTAAAAAAAAAATAAAAAAATACGAATGTAAAGAATTTTTTTTTTTTTTTTTCTTCTTCTTCTGGGTAAATATACCTGTTCATCTCATTGGAAGGCCTAGGCTATGTGAATTGCTACACAATATACACAGTACATATGTTATATTATTAGATTCTTACCAAACAAGCATTATATATACGTAGAATATGTAAAAACCTGCACAATATAAATTATGTACATAATATATAAATCATACAACATATACGTTAGTTATGTAAATTTATAAACAGGTTAGCTATTCAAGGATCCAGGTGATCCACCGTCATTGTCAAGTCATAGATTACACTCTTCTACCTACTCTTAATGCGATGTTTACATCATGGGCCCTAAGAGGCTGCACTTTGCAGATCTCAAAGTATTACCTAATTAGCTGTATGGATAGGGTACGATATTGTACAGAAGATTTCAGACAGAGAAAGGCAATTCAGGCCAATTCAGGCCAATTCAGGCCAATTCAGGCCAATTCAGGCCAATTCAGGCCAACATCCAAGGCCAATATCTGGTCGCCTACCTCGGAACACTCTCAGCCAATAATTATCCATTTTTACATAGGCGGTGGCATAAAATCAGCTGTACATTATTTTTGCCAAAAAAAAAAGAAGAGCCGGGTTGAAGCTTCGAATCTTTCCCAAAAAAAATTACTTCGAAACCTTGACACCCTCCATAGGTCATGCATTAGTGATACCTCTACTCACTCTCAACTACCAAGAATCCTCTGGCAATGACTGAAACGACCAGATTGCATATCACGCCTTTCACCCAGGATATCCTTCCGTCTGTGCTGCCAGCATCTATCCGCAACTTGGCCTCGGAAATATCTTTCCACGAGATTCCCACCTTTCCAGAAAATAACTACGGATACGTTACTCTGCCAAACATGGAAGCAGAGAGAATCAAGAAGAAGTTGAACGGCTCCATCCTCAAGGGCAAGAAGTTCAAAGTCGAAACGGCTCGCCCTCAAAAGAGACACCGGGAGGAAGAGGATGTGGTGCCTGAAGCCCCTTCCAGCGCCAAGAAGAAGTCCAAGAAGTCTAAGAAGCAAGCGCCCGAGAACGGTGTAGTGGATGGCTTTGAGCTTCCCGCAGACCGCAAGGTGAAACGAGGCTGGACTGAGTCCAGTGATGCCAAGCAGGAAAGACGAAAGTCGGAGAAAAAAGAGAAGAAGAGCAAGGAGGAGAAATTGCAACCCAAATCCAAGTACACCGACAAGTCCGAATGCCTGTTCCGAGCAACAATCCCACCCAACCGAGCATCCGACGCAAATTCCGATGATAAGAAAGCAAAGAAGAAGAAGAAGTCCAAGGATAATGTCATCCATGAATTTGAGAAAACGGTGACCCAGCCAAGTTTCCTACGCACTGCGGAGGAAAGCGCAGCGCCTACGGCGACATTTGAAGATGGAAAAGGCTGGGTGGATTCCACCGGGAATCTGAGAGAACCCGTGAGTGAGAAGATCTCAAAGGATAATTATCGGCCTGGTCAGATTCCAGGAGCCAAGGAGAAGCGCCGAGCTGCCAGATCGGCCGCCAAAGACACAAAAAAGCGCTCACGCAAAGAAAAGACCCCAGAGGAATCTTCCGACTCTGAAGATTATACCTCATCGAGTGGTTCATCTTCAGAGGGCAGTGACTCGGAGAGCGAGGTGGATGAGAAAAAGGCCGATGAGAAGCCTGAAGATTCATCTGCATCTTCTGACGAGGAGGATGTTAAGCCGCAGTCCCAAGAGGAAACTAAGTCTACAGAGGCTAATGACGGTGGTGCTGATACAATGAGCCAGCCAGACTCGGATGAGGTACCCACGGAGGCTGCTCCAGAGGTGGAACAAGATTCATCTGCCAAGGAAGTCCACCCCCTTGAGGCTCTTTTCAAGCGGGCCGCCCCGACAGCATCTGATAGCCAGCCAGCTCCCGAGCCCGAGGCTGGATTCAGCTTCTTTGGTAATGACATTGAATCCGAGGATGAGCCTCAAATGGCTGAGCCTCAGACACCTTTCACACCCTTCACGAAGCACGACCTACAAAACCGAGGTCAGCGCAGTGCAGCTCCCACTCCTGACACTACTGCTGCCACCCGCCACATGACCTGGAACGAGAGTGAGGACTCGGATGAGGACGTTTCGATCGACAGCCCTGTCACAAAGGCTCGCGCAGAAGCCGGTGCAACCATGGAAGAAACCGAATTCGCAAAGTGGTTCTGGGAGAATCGCGGTGACAACAATCGCGCCTGGAAGAAGAGGCGACGTGATGCTGCCAAGGAACAGAGACAGAGAGACAACCGGAAGAAGGGAATCAAGGGAAAGTCATAAATCCGAGACCCTGAGTGATGTGTATCTAGAACTTTAATGTGGTGCTTATACATAAACGAGGCTGCTAGTAGCCTTTCAACGACACAAATACCATGTAATTCAACACAACTATCTTATTCTTCCAAGGTTGGTCAAATGTAAATAATAAACCCCCCAAGACATCGTTCGCCGTTGGAGGACTGGTCTTTGTTGCGTACGCAGTCATGTGACTCGCATCCATCGTCACTAAACCTAGCCAAACCAGGACTTGTCGCATCGACAATTGCATGCCCAGGATGTTTTCTACCTGCTCCTCACAGCGTAGCATACAGCTGCTGCTGCTGCTCTTCACAATTTTGTCTTTCACATCACTGGTAGCAGCTTCCAGTAAGTGCTAGCCTCTCTTCTCCGACGCCTCACAGCGCCGAGTGGGCGATCGACAAGCTACCAATTTCGCGGGGTGTGTGATACTAATACTCAATGCTTACAGCACCAACATCCTTCTGCAAATGCACCTGTTTCTCCAATAGTACCATCATTCCCCTCAATCCTGCCAAGTCCGAAACCTCCTCCGGCATCGACCACGTCCTCCGCTTTTACAAGCGCGACTCGCTCAGCTCCGAGGTTGAGCATACCGATGAATACATCAAACGAGCTCAGAAATATCGATCTCTGAATTGTAATGATTGCAATCGCAAGTTCTGTCTCGACTACGAGCTACCGACATGCAAAGGCGCTAAGGAGGAAGACGTGTACACGACTTGCTTCCGTAAGTGACTTACCGGACTCATGGACCAGCTATGAGAGGAACCGAATTGTGGATGCGATAACAGATGTGCTGACGGGGTCTGTGACACCAGAGCGTGATTCACGAAAAGACGAGGCGGTGGTGTTCATCTTTATTCTCGCTACAGGTGGACTGCTGGCTTGGGCTGCCTGCAAGCCTTGGATTGAGCGATATGTTGAGGTAGGCCAATGCTAATGGGTACATATGCATATGGGCAACTGACTGATTGTTTTAGGCTGCACGAGAACGCAGGTCGTATATACCCGTTGCTGAACCCGATCGCTAAATTTGAAATGATAGGAAATGATAGGAAATGATAGGAAATGATTTGACATAATGAGATATAACCAAGAGATTCGACGTGTAAATTCATCATACTGTGATATCAGGAGTACCTACCTACCTAGGTATCTAGTTAATTATCTACGGAGTATAGTGAACTAGTTATGCGGGTGTAATTTCAGGGGGACATAAGCACTTGTCTCGTATAGACTCCTACTTCGTATCTCCTATAATCTCCTATAATCTACGGAATACGGAGGTAAAGTACTCCGTAGATAGATCGATTTTTCTTAGCGCCTTCAGATAACCACAGATCCAATCTCCACTATCTGAAACAGGGTTGGAGAATCGTCAACCAATCGATCTGATCAGTTCGAGGGAACGTGGTTTTAAAAGACATTGAGGATCGGCTAACTGGGCTTATTCGAGTGGATATTCAGAGAAAACTAGTAAAATGAAAATTTTAATCTCGTTTTTCTGCTTTTCCCTCGAATTTTCCCTCATTCTTCTCTCCTTAACTTGCTTGTCTCCCTTCTTTCAAGAGGATCCATTTTCATACCCCATATTGGAACCTGGTGGCGTTGATTTTGGTATAGAGATTAATATATAAATATACTGGGAATTCGGAAAATGGCCATCTTCGACTCTGAGAAGCGCCCTCGAGGCCTTCGTGTGCCCTCTCTTGCAGCACTCAAGTCTTCAGCTTTCCAAAAAAAATCTTCGGACTCTGTGCCGTCCGACGAGTCAACCTCGCCTAATCCGGCAGTCTTCTCTGCCCCTCCACCAAAGCCGGCCCCTCCGCCGAACAAGGAACTCCCAGCTCCCCCGAAAGTGGATATTCCAGCGGCCTCATCCAACAACCCATACTTCCCTCCAATCCCCTCTGGAAATGCAATCCCAGAACGACGCCCAATTGAACGGGTCCCCGTTCCAACGCAGTCTCCTGCCCCTCGGATGACAGGCATGCGCAGCAAGAAATCACACCCCGATTTCTACGCGCCTCAACAACAGCCAACTCCAGTGACATACTCTCCCCCTCCCCAAGTTCCGGTGTTGGTACAGGCTCCAGCTCCAGCTCCAGCTCCAGCTCCGGCTCCAGCCTCCGCCGACAATGCCAACTCCCCCCAGCCAGAAGACTTCATCCCGACCCCAGACAGCGCCGACCCGCCACTAGCAGTGTCGGAGCTGCCTCGCGAGGAGTTGACCCCTTCGCCCTTCGTTCCACCGGATGTTGAACCCGTGGCGCCGAAGTTGAACGAGATTCACCTCACATGTTACCAGCAGCACCGTGCCATGCCCGTGGCACAGAATACATGGTGTCCGATGCCGTGCATGACCTGTCAGAAATTTGACATTGAGATCCGACACCGCTGCGTGTTCTGCTGCATGCGCATCTGCCAGTCGTGTTACCAGATCCTGCAGAAATGCAAAAATCGTTCGGTGGAGGAGCTGGTTGATCAAATCGTCGCCTGATTTGTTGATATCGGTGCGTTGGTATGCATGATCTCTGCATATATTGCATATATTGTATAATCACTTGCGCAGGAAGTACAGGTCCTGTCAAGGCTGTTAGTTACGTTTTCTTTTTCCCCCCCCCCCTTCTGATCTGTATACCTTTTTTTAATGATACCAAGGATCACGTGTATATTATGGTTTAATTAGGAGGACTGAAGCTGCATGGTTATAATGAATACTTGCTTTTCTTTTGCATTCGTGATGTAAGTGTAGCATTTCGTAGATGTACAATTCGTGAGAGGTTAGGCTGTGTGCAAAGTATGATGCCAAAATTGCTGATCAATCGTGATCCTCCTCGGTCAGGCCAGGACACCCTTCCAGCTCAAGATCCGTTTCATAGGCATATTTACACCAGAAGCAATACCGATATTTCTCACGTAGAAAGAGAACTAGCTTGCGTAGTCGCTCAGCTGGCTCTAGCGCATTGAAGGCATCAAGCTCCTCGTCGTCTTCTTCCAGCTCTATTTCCAACGTGGAGGTATTCTCATCCAGACCACTACCTAGGGCCTTTTTATCCTCCCGATCCATAGTCGGGTCATCGTATTCAGGTAGCCGTGCTCTGGGGAAAAATGATGTAGGGAGTGAGGATAGGAGAGCATGGCGTGTTTGGCGGTCACTGTCGTTCTTTTCGCGCTTCCGGACAAGACCGCGGTAGAGAATGTTGATTTGGGACGTGAGCCTGACTGGCTTCTTCTTTTTCGCAGCTGCGTCGGGTCCATCGCGTGATTGACTAGGATCTGTGAAGTCACCACCTTCTTCGTTGGACGTGGCCGAAGACCCTGTTCCTTGTTCTTTCTCTTCGACGGTGGTAGCCCCACTCTCGGATTCTGCATCCAGCCTCTCTGCAACTTTCTGCGCAGCGACCACCTGCGCTTCGATGCGTTTCAACTCGCGCTCTTCACGAACACGATCTCGGTAACTCCCCTCCTCAAGTTTAATTCTCTTTGCCGCTTCTTCTGCTTCCTCGCGGAGCTTGCGCTTTTTCTCCGTGTCCAGCCCGATACCGCCGCGGTTTTCTTTCAATGTTAGGTTTAGCGGTTCAGCGCGCGCCTTTGGGAAGGTGTCGGTTGTGTCGGAGTCGCTGGCGGTAACAGGTTTGCCAAGTACACCACCAGGCTTGAACCCTAGCTTTGCCATCATTTGGAATCCCTTGTTAGTGGGGTTGAGGGTGCTTGTGGCCAAGGCTTCCTCTCGGCGGACGGCTTCCCGAGCGGCGCGTTCGGCTTTGGAGAGGACTCGGCCTCGGGCTTCGGCCTGCATAGGGAAAAGAATGTTAGGATTGGTTTGGAATTTAGCCGGAGACAGAGATGGCGTTTGAGAATGTGGAAGATGCGGTACCTCTCGTAGTTCGCGGCGCTTTTTTTGGGTGAAGGTCTCCTTTTGAGTGGGCTCCTCAATGACCATATTCATGTAGTCGTCTTCATCTTCTGAAGCCATTGCCAAGAGTCAAGGTATGGTCTAGAAGCTCAAGTGAAGAGGGAGAGATCCGCAGGCGGAAGAAAACGTTTTGGGTTTTGCGGGGAAACTGTGGGCCGGAAATAATTCCTTCTCTATTACCTCTACCATACACTATTACACTATTACACTATTATACTATTATACTAGGTATTACACTATTACACTATATCACATATTCAATAGGATTGATTTGATCTAACTTGGAGTAAATTAGATTTAGAATCATTTCTTTAGACTTTCCACGTTATAAACATAAACAATTTCCACGTTATAAACTTAAACAAAGAAACTATTGAGGTATCTATGCCGAGAACAACCCCTCTAGAACTTGTCTTTCTTTGTTTAAACACAGACTAGATGGTTTCAGATGTCTTTAAATGTCTCACTTTATCTCTTACCCTAAAAGTGGGTGGTATACTGTGGAGTTATAGATAGGACTCCATAGTTGCTTTGGCAGCTAAATAAGTTCGAGAAACATCTAAATCATGAAGTTTTGTTCCTATTACCTACTTCTGATGTTAATTAGTTTGCTGATCACTAGAAACACCCATATGTTATGTCTTTTATGGACGCTGTTCTTCCCTGTAGATCTCCCTTGCTGCACATGTGAAACATCCCGCAAGCGTCGAGAATGCATATCTCAATGAAGCAACAGTGGCGCAAGGGCTTTGTCCCTCGTATTACCCTCTAACAGCTGAGTTCTGTGCGTTTTCAACGTGACTTCGATGGACAAGGGTCGGCTTTTCTTTTAATGTCCGTGGGGCCCTTTTATAAGCCATGGCATCGACCGGTTCCCAATCAGACTGTCAGTCATCATGGTTATTCTCTTTGCTATCTGTTCTTTACTATCCATAGCATCAGCTTCTACAGTGGTAGACCTGGGCTATGCCAGCTATGAGGGTCGTGCACAATCCACCGGAGTCACACAGTGGCTCGGCATGCGGTTTGCTGCTCCTCCTGTTGGAGATCTGCGATTTGCTGCTCCGCAGGATCCTTTTTTTGTCGAGGGAATACAGCAAGCAACTGAGGTACAACTCTCCTGTCTTCAATTACCCATGGATGGCTACTGACCATTCACTACTAGCATGGAAGTATATGCATCCCCACAGCAGCAAGTGAAGGCCGGGCAGTCCCAGCAGGAACTTCAGAGGACTGTCTGTTCCTTGATATATATGCCCCAACAGCCGCACTAAGTGGCTCAAAGAAACTGCCTGTCTTCTTTTGGATACAAGGAGGAGGCTTTGCATTCAATTCAAATGCCAACTATAACGGCACAGGGTTGATCAAGGCATCCGGAAACAATATGGTGGTGGTCACTTTCAACTATCGTGTTGGACCCTATGGATTCCTTGCCGGAGAAGAGGTTGAAAAAGGAGCTAGTCTGAACAATGGTCTGAAAGACCAACGCAAGGCATTGAAGTGGGTTCAACAGCATATCAGCAAAGTAGGTCAAGCCGTCATTCCTTGTTCTTCTCGTGGCTTCGTTGTTTGACATCTCGTGTTAACACTGTCTCTAGTTTGGCGGAGACCCCAAACATGTTGTCATTGGTGGTGGTAGTGCAGGCGCTGCCTCGGTGGCTCTCATGCTCTCGGCGTATGGTGGCAGAGACGAAGGCCTGTTTGTTGGAGCTGCCGCAGAGTCACAGAGCTTTGCCCAGATGCTCAACGTTACCGAAAGTCAATTCGCATACGACGCCCTGGTAACTGCGACTGGATGTGACAGTAGTGAAAATACCCTGGCATGTCTGCGCAACCTCGACGTCGGTGCTTTACAGCAGAAGAACGTTAACAGACCCAACCCAGGAGCACAAGGGAAGCCGTTATACCTGTACAGTCCCACAATCGACGAGGACCTGGTGCCAGACTACACGTACCGGCTCTTCCATGAAGGCAAATTCATCAAGGTACCAGTGATATTTGGCGATGACACCAATGAGGGCACGAGATTCGTGACCAAGAGCACCTCCAGTGTCGAAGAGGCAGATACGTTCATTCAGAACCAGTTTCCAGCCATAAAACAGGCCCATCTTGCCAGGATCAACAGCATATATCTCACCCCAAACCAAACGGAGGTATTCCCTGGCGCCGGGTCCTACTGGCGACCGGCAAGCACGGCGTACGGCGAAATACGCTACATCTGTCCCGGAATTGACCTGTCTTCAATCTATGCAGCGGCAGGTGTCCCAAGCTGGAACTACCACTACGCAGTTCAGGACCCCGACAACGAGAGCTCGGGATTGGGCACACCGCACACCGTCGAAGTGAACGCAATCTGGGGTCCGACCAACACTGGCCACAAAGCTCCAGCTTCGTACTACACCACCAACGCAGGTATCGTGCCTGTGATGCAGGGTTACTGGGCAAGTTTCATTACGTCTCTAGATCCCAACACCAAACGTATTCCTTCGAGTCCGAAATGGCAGACGTGGGATCAAGGTGGTGATGCATATCAGCGGATCTTCATTCGAACCAACGAGACTAGAATGGAGACGGTGCCACAGGGACAGAGAAACCGATGTAAATATTTGACCAGCATTGGTCTTGATTTGAAGCAATAGCATATATATACCCCTTGGAAGGAAATGAAACTGTGAATTACCTTGAACAAATCGACTCTGTACGAAATAATGGACCAACGAATTTGTAGATATCGTGAATCTCGATGAACTTGACTTTTATTCCCAGCCTTACGCCAGATGAACAATGATGTATATACCAGCCCAACAGGATGTACAACCAAGTGTGTGTGATATAAGAAAAAAACAGACGTGGAACAGAAGTTGAAAAGCAAATTGCGAAAAGCAAGATTACCGCCTGCCACGCGCCCGCTCGTACTCGTTGGCGGCACGGCCCTCCTGGCTCTGAATCTCCGCAACAAGACGCTTGTACTTCTTCTCGTACTCGGAGTCGCGCTCCTTCTTCTCGCGCAGCTGCTCGCGAGCAACGAAGCTGGCGTCCTTGCGGAGCTCGCGCATGGCGCCCTTGCGCTCGCGTTTGAACTCCTTCTTGAGACGGTTGGACTCGGCACGCTCGCGGTCTGGATCGTAGTGCTTGTCTGGGTTGAAGTTCTCCTCGAATTTCGGAATGGCAGTCTTGATGGCCAGGGGTTTGTGGTCATGCAGGAACAGTGGGCGACGAACGAGACGTGCCTGTGCAAGGTGGGAATCGATCTTGTCCAAGTTGCTCTGGATGGGCTCCCGGGCTGCTGCGTATACCTTGCCCTTGAGGGATTGGCGAAGGTACTGCAGAACGGCACGAACCGGTGTGAATATCTCAGTGAAAGCAGATTTCTCGGCCCAAATATCGGAAGCGGAACCAAGGAGAGACACAAGAGTAGTGAGGAGGGAGATCTTGAGCTCCTCCTGCGCCTGAGGATCAGTAGGAGAAGTGGTCACATCGCGGAATTGCAGCTTGCGAGGTGTGACCTTCTTGGAGGGCACGAGCTGAACAGATTCCAGTGACTTTCTGTAGGGGAAGGCTCCAAACTTGACAGTCGGCTCCGTAGGAGCAAGGTTGCAAAGAGCATTTAGAGTGTAGTTGACAAACTCGGGCATATATCTCTTCGAAGCCTTTTGATACTGGAGGCAAAGACTTGCTGCAAATGTACCACTTGCAAGGTCTGCGAGCGAGGTGGTGGTGCACTGGCCCAGGTATCGCGCCAGGCAGAGATGGGCGGGTGTGGCTGTGGTATGGAAGTGATCGGATGTGGGAAAGAAGGTTGAAAGACCGGTAAGTAAGATGAGGTCGCCGGGTAGGAGATTGAGTGGGCGTTCCTTGCCAATTTCACGAAGTTGAGCTCGGCATGCGATTGTCACATTCAAAGGATGGGTCTTGGCCAAAGAATGGATGTGCCGAATGATATTCTCCAAGATGGCAAATGGAGGCTGCTCAGTCTTGTTACCCAGGTAGGAAACATGTTCAACAAGAAGTTCCGCAAATCGACCAAGCTTGTCCTTGTTGCCAGGCCTAAGGCGGGGATGATGCAATGCTCGAATGCGCTGGATGACTGTTGGGATTTCTTCGACAGGCACGTTCTTTGTGATACTCAGGAAGCTTTCGTGGTCCTTTGGACAAGGATATGTGAATGCGAGCTTTCCGTTTGCTTCCTTGTTAACCTCGGCAGCAGTCGAAGCGGCAGCGGAATCCTCTGTCGGTAGCGTCATTCCATTGATGTGCTCGTCCTCCCCATCTGGTCCGTCAGACTCATCGCTCGATTCATCTTCCTCCTCTTCCATGTCACTGTCACTGTCACCCATGTCGAGGCTGGCATTTGAATCTGTCTCGACCAGATCTTCGTCGATGATGAAATCATCTTCATCTTCAACGCCGAGTTCGGGGCGTGTTTCAGTAGGGTAAGATGGAAGGCCGAAATGCATAGCATCGTCAATTTCCGACTCGTCATCCTCGGGCATTTCGTCCTGATCCATGTTGTCCTCGTCATCAGTGAGCTGCTCTCCACGCATACGTCGAAGGCGATCGTTCTCAAGTTTCTTGAGTCGTTCAGCCTCTTCCTCCACTTTCTCCTCTTCGGTTTTCGTGCGATCTGTGGGTTTGGATCGCTGATCGAATGTCATCTGCCTGAGGCGCTGATCGTATTCCTTCTCTGGATCCTTGCTGTTTTGCGACTCTTCCAGCATGGCAGCACGCTCTGGGTTCATATCCGAGAAATCCTGCTTCGGTGCCTCTGGCTTGGCCGCCTTGGCTGCAGGTTTGATGCTCCGCAGAGCCTCGAAAAGATCAGGAAGTTCCTTATCTAATGCTTCCCGCAAATCTTCATCATCATCTTTGGCCTGTTGTCGTTCCGCTTTGTAGAACTTAGACTTGGCAATGACTTCTTTCATGACCTCAGCCTTGGTCTTTTTGCGCCCTGGCTGTTCTTCGTCTCCATAGTCGATGAAATCCTCCTGGTCCTGATCCTGATCCTGGTTTTCGTCGCCATCGGGGAATCGCTTCCGTTTCCGCGACGCTTCCTCGTCGGATTCCGCGTCATCCAAGTCTCCGGCCTCGAAGTCGTCTTGGTTCGGTCCATCGAACGACAAAGATTGACCCATGTGAGTAAGCTGCATCTCATCCTCATCGTCCTCGAGGTTGAACATGGACTCCTTCCGCATCTTTCTCTGGCTCTCTCGCGCAAATCTCTCGGCGGCCCGTTCCTCGGGTGTCATGGTGGGATCATTCTCACCGAACCGACGATCGACAAGTCCACCGATCTTATTTCGGCTATTCATCTCTTTCAGAAGAGTGGCGCGTCGCTAAATAAAGTCAGGCTTACAATCGTAGTACTTGAGAAAAGCAGATAGACCTACTCTTTCTTCACCTAGTGATTTAGTAACACCTGGGCGAGCGCCACCTCCAGCGGTCGTGTTGCCGTCTCTGGTTGTGACATCGAACTTGCTGGATTTGTTTACCATTTTGATCTCGAAAGGGTTGAACCGGTCTCGAATGGCTTGCAAAGCGACCTCGCGCTGATTGCGATTCTTCGCACCGACTCCGGTCTTCGCATTTTGTCGTTTTTCTTTCTTGGACTTCTGAGGACCAAGGACTCCATTTTCACGGAGCGAAGCCTTCAGCTGTTTGAGCTGAGAAGGCGGCATTTTGTGTGGTTGGGTTTGAATTCGAGAGTTGGGAGTTTTTTCCCCGTCGTGATTCTCATCAAAAAAATTAGGTACACCGCCTCCGCGGCCTGCGCGATCAAGATTCTGCCGATTGTGTTCTTGTTCTCCGCATCTCTCCAACTCTCACAACCTCCATGGCTCCCTTTTCTGGGGATGGTGTGCTATGGCTATGCCTTGGTATGGACGCATTCGCTTGATGAATTGAGTTTGGCTCGGATGATTAACTTATCTAGGCGTCTCACTGTTCTTTGCCGTCCGCGGCATCGCCACAGACCTCCGCCAAGTCGTCGATCTTACAGAAATCAAGCATGTTGAGAAGGAAGACAAGATCATCAGCGAGGGGACGGAAGAAGGTGCACAAACTTCTACGTCGAAAATGTCACCGCGTTAACGAATCCTATAGCTCTCAAGTTAGACACCCTCTTGAAGCTCTCTCAGAGCACAAGCTATGACCTCCGAGCTGCGTATGCTAAATCAACTTTATCTCGAACCTCTTTGTGCGCCAGCTAATACTTTCCAGGGCTTTGCGCATCATTTCAGAACGATCTACCAAGGGAGATGCTCGTGACTTACTATTGGAGGAACTGGCATCTAGGAACAAAGCTCAGCAACACCGAGCTCTGAATGCAATGAACTTCTTAGTTTCCAACCGAGCCCGTACGCCCCCCAATCTGCCTCATTTTGACAGTATATGAATGTTCATATTATTTTGCAGTTACTCGAACCTCCATTTGCACTCGACTGGCCGACGTACCCACCTTTACCGCCATTATCAACTGCCTTTGCAACTTACTAGAAGAACACGTGGAGAAGACGTCTACGACCAATTCACCCATTCTGCCAAAGACACGGCCGATGGGAGAGAAGAAGGCGCTGAAAATTCTGAATGTCTTGTTGCCAGAAAACATACCCGACGCACTGGAAGCGGGGATCATCAGTCGATGGCTCTGCAGATATCCATTCCCGTGTGCAATAGCCGAGCCTTCTCGCCGGCGGGACGTGGTGATCCTCATGAAAACATGGTGGTCGGATGACGTAGTCATGAGTGCGATTTTCAGCGCGCTTTCCTCGCACCCTGATGGGATCAAGCAGCTGCGGAAACATGGCCTGATGGGCAGCATGATTGAAGAAAATGACCACGACGATGAGGATGACGCGGATAGTGATGTATGGATGGTTGATGCGGATGAAGCAGGGGGCTCCTTTGGACGAACTCCGCGTAGACTTCAGGAGGGGAGTGCCGAAGAGCAAGCGCTTCGCCGACGCAGGAGGGAAGCTATGGTTTTGAGCGATGGTGGACGACCAATTGGAAATGACGACATAATCCAACGACCTATTGATTGATCACGGTGAGTTCGTGCTCTTTATGATCTTCAACGTGTCTGCAACACCAGACAGCCAAGTCTCAAAACTAGCTCGTCAGCCACTGTATTTTAATGTCTTATGATACCCCACGCCAGAAATATGATATGCCATGAATTTCAATTGAAGCTCAAAATAAAACTAAAGCCCCATCCACGCTGATTTGGCCAAATGGTCAGTCTTCTTCCGACTGTTCTTGATCACACCGAACGCCTTCAATTCTGAGAGAGCGCCATAGAACAAAGACATAACGACTCGGTCATCGCAGCCATCAGCCTCTTCGGTTTCAAATACACCATAGAAAGCCTGCCAGAGATCATGAACATTCACCAAAGCGCCCGAATCAAGGTACAACTGATAAAGAATCGCAGTGGCAGGTTGCTTGGCTGAGACCTTGGTCATAGTGACATCCGACGAGGAAAGCAGGTAATCAAAGGGAGTAGCCAGGGCACGCTCGATTGCAAAGCGCGGCCGAGGGGCAAATGTTTCCTTTAATGGATTTCGCAGATCAAACAAGAATACCTCATGTAGAAACAGATCTTGTGGGTTGATAAGGGTTTCTGTGAGATGCACTTGCAAAAGAGCAACCAATCGGTCGACGATGTTCGTATATTCTACGGCTTGTTCCGAGAGATCGGCTTGCCCTTTGCTTAGCCGGATACGCTGCTGGACGACAGTGGTTTTTGTGACGGTGCTGTTGATATTGTATCCACTGCGCAGTGGACCGGAGTCCGAGCACGTTTCCAACAAAGTTCTGAGATCTTCTTGGATCGTATCGGCTTCTGGGCTAATTAGAATCCCCCGAAGACGCACAAGGAGTTCATCCAATTTGTCAGAATCTAGAGTCTTCGCCGTGGCGACCATTTCTTCCACAATAGTGGACTCAGACAGTTCGCCAGATAGTGCGCGAATGGAAAGGTCCGACATATTGGTTTTTTTTGCGCTCTGCGTGTATTGAAGGCAGGTATGTACGACGCGGACTGCCTGGAACATGTTTCGCATTCTTTGCTGGTTTGCATCCAGGTACTTGGGCGTCTCTTGAATAAGATATTCGTCGTCTTCTAGCATATCTCGGACTTGCTTTATGGAGCCTTCTTCGACTAAATCCTCGCAGAACCTTGAATCATGTTAGCTGAGACATAAATTGAGAACCGGGGACACTTACATTCGGAATGATGGAAGATTCCTGACAGCCCCACAAAGCTTGTTCTGGGCGAGAATCGTGGAATCTGGTTTGGCTAGTAGTACTGCCAGAGGATTTGCGAAGAAATGAGACATGCATGCATACTGCATGAATTAGATTTCTGTTTCAATGCAATTGGGGATAATTCTCACCTTGACCATGCGACTGAATGCTTCCGGACTTTGGAAATAGTCACTTGTGTTCTCAAACAGAGTGCTGGTAACGTTACGACCCAGCCAAAGGTTGGTGTCTGGATCGGTCTGGAGGGTTTCATAGATGCGGTCGACACAGTTGCCGGCTTCTTGGACCTCGAAATGCTTTCCTTGAAGAAGAGCAACACATGAGCGAGGCAGTCTACCTTCGAACAGCTCGACCGAAGTAGAGATACCCAGTAGTACTGTGAATGGTATACGGTCAAGCCATGATCTAGTAGAAGGTCAGTTAGGAGATCGACCAAAGTCTGAAATGTCAAACGCACTTAAATAGAGACAAAAGATCGGTCAAAAGGCCAGGGTCAAAAGCTTCGCTATCGCGAAGGGCTAGGACCAATTTCTTGGTCCCCTTTCTCTGCACATAGTCGTGAAGAAGGTCTAAATCGTAACCGAGAAGTCGAGGGCCCTGGTGAATAGTTAGTACAGTAATCAATGTTTTTGATGTGATCACATACAGCACGATCTGTAAGGAACTTTTGATATCCATCATTGCCATCTGTATTTGTAACGGCAGCTCGGATAATGTTCTTCAACGTTGTTTTCAGATTGGGGGCATCGCCTGATTCCAACACCACGACACTGCCTTCTTCGGTCGATATCAATTGACCATTAAGCCGTGATAGCAATCTGCTGAGCGAAGACACATTTGATCCTACTGTCACCAAAGCAGTAGGAATACATCCATCACATCTATAGCACTAATTAAAGCACGTTCGTGGATCGCATTGGGATATATACGTACATCTGAGGTGAGGTGTCTCTAACAAAGGACAACACATCCGTCAAAACTCCAGCGTCGACATCCTCGAGAATGTTCTTCAATCTTGGTGAGCAGTTTATCCCTATGGCCACCCGTTGTTTTGCCTGACTTACCTGGATCTTGTGTTCTTGCTTCAGCCAGAGCTCTTGATAGGCATCATATCGCAATTGGACGGACTCGGGGTTCTCGTCTCCGTTCAAAAGGGGCACAAAGCGCTGTCGATCAGACTGCTCGTCCTCACCAGCGGTTGACGAGACTTTGCGGCGCTTCGAAGGCCGCTCGCCTGCTGATTTTCCATGTTTGGGCGGTTGGTAGATGTACGCACCCTGCGATGATTTGTTAGCGCGCAACCCCAATGATCACATCAGATATCAAGACAAACCAGGTTTTGGGACTTGTCATTTGACAAGCCCAAGGCTTCGTTCATTCCATCAGCATCCATGTTGCTGCTCGAAAGGACTTGGTTGTCGCAATGGGGATGACTTCAAGGGCGGAAGCGCGACAAGGCGCTAAACCTAATCAGGCGGTAATTGGTTCTCTTCCGAACTTGAACTTCTTCACTTCTCCAACTTTTCTGGTCGCATTCGATGACCGATTGACTTCAGACTTCATGCTGCGCCAGGCTATTCAAGGAGCCCGATGGTGTCAGCATGTGGCTCGCAGCCCATCGACACGCGCTCCTCGCCGGGCCTTCTCCGCCGTAGCTCCGCGGCGTCTTAATTTTGGCGGACCGAACGACAAAGTCACATTCTATGAACAAGAATCTTCCGAGAGCAAAACACGACGCAGAATCGACCCCGAAGCCGAAGACAATGAAGAGCGAGATGAGGTCAAAAAGGAGCTCGCGAAGCTCGAGGATGAATTGAGGGTTTTGGAGGAGGGACCTTTCGCTCCCAACAGCCCTTTCATCAAGAGTTTGCCAGAAGAGGACCGCAAGATTGCCCTAGAAGCTCTGAGAAAATTTGACGAGGAAAATCCCAAGCCCGCAGACGAGCCTGGGTTGGATCAAGTTTTCGACAAAGAGCTTGATGATATGTTACGAGAGGAGTTTGAAGGCCTCGCGATGGAAGAAGAGAATTGGGAGGATGGCGTCAGGAGTCGACGAAGACTAGCTGCCAGACGATCTGCGGCAGCAAAGCGTGCAGGGGCAGAGTCTCATCCTTACGCTTCAAAGTTCAACAATTCCCTACGACAACTCCAAGGAAAGATGTCAGACGAGCGGGCTCGACAAGACTTATGGAAGTGGTACCGACGATGCAAGCAGACTATTCCAGGCTTTTTGACAATAATGCCTGCGAAGGCACTCGAAACAATATGGGATGCACAAGCAATAGGAGAGTCCGACCAGGCTACACGCTCAACACATTTGCAAATTCTGGTCCGGGACGCTAAATCCATCGGCCATGAACTAGCCACGCCTCAAATCCTGTTTTATATCACAACTCTGCATGAAAGTGGCTCCACCAACCTTGCACTGGAGCAATGGGAGGCATATCAAGCAGAGCTGTCGCAGAAGAAGGAGGATTTGGAAGAGTACTGGAAGCTCGGAGTACGATTATTTGCTGCAGACAACAACCCACAACGAGCTCAAGATATTGCTTTGGCTTTCCTAGCAAACGACCGAACTCGTCAGCCGCGTGTACTCATTCCTATCATCACAGCATGGGGAAGGCTGCCCGGGAAGGAAGCCGAAGTCAAGGCTTGGGCACTTTATCTGCGGCTGAAGACATTCTTGGGCTCAGATATGACCATGGAAGACTATGATCAAATCAGCATTGCCCTTCTCACGGCTGGTAGAGTGGATACTGCAGTTGCCATCTTCAAGGATATGATGGTGACCGGAAAAGACCCGGCCAATGACTCGACTGCTCTATATAAAGCCGCATTGGGTCTGGCGGGTAATCTTCATGCATCCAGTATCAACGAAAATGAAGTGAACAAGGTCTCTTTGTCGGCGCTCAAGGTGTTGCCTCGCCAGTTCCAGAATCGGTTCTTCTATGCAAGTTGGATGAAGAAGCTCATTGGTATGGGCGAGGTCGACTCTGCTGCTCTGGTCATTGAACTAATGTATGAGCGGTGTGTCAAGCCTGATAGCAAGCACTTGAATGGAATCATTGCGGGCTGGCTCCGTGACGGGAACACAAGTGCACGCGACAAAGCAGAGAGACTTGGTTGGGCCATGATCCAGAAGCGCATCGATATTGTATGGAGGCGATACCAACCAGCCGAGACCACCCCTCAGCTTCGAGTCAGATCTGATGAGACAGAGTTTGTACGCATGCCCCAGTTCATGCGGAGAGAGGTCCCGCCTGCGAGCATCGAGACATTTTCTATCCTTCTTCTTCATTACACACGCCGAGGTGACGACGACATGGTCAAATACTTGGTCAAGTGTCTTGGGGATGCCCATATCAAGCCGAATTCTTATTTCATGAACCACCTTCTCTATGCAGAGCTCCGAAAGCAAGACGTGAAAAAACTTTGGACTAAGTTCCAGACAATGTCTACCGCCATCCGGCCCGACGTGGAGACATATGCCTGCCTCTGGGACTGTGCCAAGCTCCAATACGACCGCGGGCGTACTGCGTTCGATGCGGGCTTTCCATCGGCGCGTCAGCTCTATGCCAACATGATATCCTGGTACTCCCAGTTATCTCCTCGCACCCAAAAGAACACCCAAGCGCAGATTCCTAGAGCTCTATTTGATCAGATTGTACGCTGTTTCTGTCTATCCAAAGACCTCTCCGGCACATTGGTCGTCCTACACTCGATGCATTCAGCCTTCGGCTTCGCACCTGATGAAACCACCGCCCGCATGATCGTACTTCAAATTGCGCGACTGGCTGGTGTACCGGCCGACACTCCCAAAAGGCGCCTCCGCCGTTTGTCTTCAACGCCACGAAGCAAAGAGAACATCGGTCAAGTCAGCCGTTTGCTAGAACTTTTGGGTGACCGCAAAGCCGAAAATCTGCGGTTACAAGGGTTGAGTCTTGAACAGCTGGATCCACAGGAGATGGAACTGTATCAACTGGAGATCATGGCTAGTCTACTACGGATCGTGATAAGCCGAGCAGATGCCTTGGATCCAGTTCAAGTCGAAAATAAACTCGAGGTAGCGGCGAAGGAGATGTTGGCCGAACATATCGACTTGGGAGCGCCCTTGGAGGTAGACGATAGCAAGCTTCTGTAATGTCAGTCACCAAGCTATTCCATTGCATTTGGGAAATCACGGTGTTTGAAGGTTTCACGGCTTGTTTTTGACCCAAATTACTAGGGTTGTGTATATTATCTTTTTTTTTTTTTGTATTTAGACAGATGTAGGTCTAACATCTACCATATCTCTGACTAGATTGGTTTGAGCCTTAACCTCAGCCGATTGTTGTCTTTTCCTTTGACCTGCTGAGAATCTCAACTGATTGACCCAACCCTCTACAGCCAGACAATAGGTCGATATTCAGCCTTCTCTCTCTCCTAACATTGTGCTTCTTAGACCTCTGCCGAGGGAGATGCTGAAGAATAGCGAGTATGCTACATACTTCTCTGATATTGAAGGCACGTTCCCCTAAAATGACGTACCTCTAGAGCGATACTGATTGAATATACCAAGGATAATTGGAAGGGAGCCGTCCCAATTCCCTCGAGAACTTTAGAGCAGCTTGAGGGGAATCTACAAGGTGAACAGCAGCAACTCTTTCGTGCATTCATGCGCAAAATGCTGCGGTGGCAACCAGAGAAAGGATTTATGCAAGAGAATTATTGTCAGACCAACGGCCAAGTTCGTAATTGAGTTGAATCTGGTCTTGAATAGGCCAGTTCGTGGGATATTGATGAGTTTTCCGAGTATTCAATATCACCCATAACTATAACTGGTATCAAAATGCAATTCATGCAAAACCCGTAGCCCAAAACCACCTAGCAATGAGTGTGTATTTTAAACCCCAGATAAAAGTATAAAGAACAGAAAAAAACAACTCATATCTATTTCTTGGCCTTGGCCTTCTTCTTTGCGCTTGGCGGGGAAGCAGGCGTATTCGAGATTTCTGCCTCCACAAGAACAGCATCATCATCACTGCCCTGAACAGAGGTATCGGGGGCAGGGGTCGTGGGTGCAGCCTCAAAGGACTTGGTTGTGGCGTCAGTAGTCTTAGCCTCATCGGTAGAAGCGGCCGAGCCCTCATTCAACTCCTTCATGAATCCCTCCTGGATACTCGTCTTCTTCTTGTTCCACCACTGGCGCTCCTCTTCCAGTTTCTTTTGTTGATCATCCATACGCTTGCGGTAAATATCGTTATTCATCATTTCGTTTGCGGACTGGAAGATAGTCTGGCCCCAGCCGGGGACATAGGCGTTTGCCTGTTTGATGTCGGTTAGCAAAGGGCAAAGCACATACAATCATGTGTTCGCCGAGAACAATAATTTATTGGCGACGGAGAGCGGATATCATACCTCTGAGACCACATCCTTGACCTCGTCTTCCATCTCCTTCTCCGCGCGCTGGAATCGCTGCCAGAGATCATCACCGACACTACCACGTTGAACGAGTGTTGTGAGGGCTTGCTTCTGGCTGCGCAGCGTCATGATGCGACGGATATCTTCAGCGGCGCGACGGAGAAGAGAAGCCTTGAAGATCGAGTCTGGGATGGCGGGTGCCTTCTTCTCTTTTGTGGGGTTTGCTGAGGGTTCAAGGTGGAGGAGAGAGAAGTAGATATCGCGCTGAATGTGGGCGGGGAACCATGGCTCTAGAGATGCTGCCTTGTCTATAACGATTCACAAGTCATGGAGATTAGCCCTCAAGAACAATTGGACACATCGGCGCGCGAAATGGTTGGACGTTGAGAGCTCGAGTTTCTAGGGTTATTTCACATACGGGACTTGCGCTTGCGGTAGAGGGAGGAGAATGTAGCCAGCGATCCCAAGAGGATGCCTAGGTAGGCAATTGGGACGGCGAGACTGAGCCAGTCTACGTCGAACATTGCGGCGATGTAGTTTTTGGGACAGGGATATAGGGATTGAAGGTCCGGGAAAAGATAATGAAATAGAAATGATCAAACTGTCATTTATGAATGCGAAGGTGAACTCAAGAAAAGAAAGGTCTTGAAGTGCGAAATGTGGTCAAGCTCGAAAGGCCAGGGTGTTTAGTGGGTCACGTCACATGTTCATTCCCAAGTATAAAAGTGTAGATCTCATAGAAGTCAAGAGTCAAGATTTACAATTACAAAAGAGAAACAACATGTTAAACTGTTATTTTTATAGTCTACATATATCTCTGATGTCAAATAACCTGCTGGAACTAATTTTTGCATAAACAATTAAGGAACTTGGGTAATTGACACATTTGCTCTCCCTATCCATCCATCTCGCCGCAAAAAAAAAAAAGAAAAGAAAAGAAAAGAAAAGAAAGCAGAAAAACCATCGCCAGATCAAAGGGGAATATGAACCGAGTCAAAATATTGACAAAGTAAGAAAAGGGACAAAAAAAAGGAAAAGTGTGAAGGTGTGAAGCACCCATCAGTCAGCTTTCACTGAAAACTCAGGTTGGCCAAGATATCCTTGGTCTGTTGGCTGATGGGCCCGATCTCCTGCATCTCCTGCATGTCTTCCAGGACAGCATTGTATGTTTTGCCGAGGCCATCGGCGACCCGAGTACGGTTCCATTCTCCACGCATGTGCCACACGTAGTCCATCAGATTGGTGTTGATTTGCTCCAGCTGCTCCACGGAGAATCCGCTGGTTGACAGGGTTAGCTGCTTGTGCAGACGCTCAACAACCTCAAGATCGAGAACGAATGGCTCATGAGGTTCTTCGCTTAGAATCGATTGCAAGTTAGCCGAAGCATTGGTTGCTGGCATATTGGGTGCATCGAACAGTGGGGGTTGCGGCTTCGACTGCGACTGGCTTCCATTCAAACCACTGTTCTCCTGGGCGTCTACATTGCTAAGCAAAGAGTCCCGGGGATTGGGAGAAGGTTGGCTGCTGTCGTTTTGCTGGGTGTCAGGCAGGTGGTCTTCCTGCGACACACGATCGGGGTATTGAGTAAGGTCGGGGTATTCGGTTCTTGAGACATGAGGGCTTTGAGTGTGGTAGTTTTGATTCGACAGATGCTCAGAGGACTTCTTATCAGAAGTCGTCTGAGTAGTGGATGCTTCATTGGTGTAATCAGCTGGCTGAGATCCCGGGGCCATTGGAGTCATGGGGCCTCGCTGAGAGAAGCTAGAAAGACCAGATTCTCGACGAATCTGTTGAGAAGGTGCAGTGTGGGAATAAGGAGGCTTCGGCTGTGCGGATGGCCCAAATGAGCTTCCCTGGGTGTCCTTGCTACCCGATTGATCATCAGAATTAGACATGAAAACGTCGCCGTCTCCATCTCCATGAATACCATTGCTCGCGCCGACAGCATGGGAATCAAACTCATTGAGATCCGAACCAGCGCCGTGATGATCTCCATTGGCGAAACTCTTGAACTGGGACGTTGGGGTCACGGGGCGCGAAGCTGCTTTTCTATCATCCCCATTGTCGGGGAACCCCTCGCCGAGTTGAATTGGGCCAGTCAATAGGTCCGATTCAGTGTTTCCGTACGACACATTAGCAGGCTCAGGAATGGGAGGAGCTATGTTCTCCGCCTGTGCACGTTTCTCACGCTTTGCGGCCTCCTTTTCGCGAGCCATCTCACGCAGATAGACCTGCTCACATTCTGCCATAAGAGCTGGTTCGGCTACCAGAACACCGGCGATATCGACTTCGACATTAGTCAAAAGTTCGCTTGACCGCAAGATGCGTTCCGGGTCACCAGTCTGACGAGCATCCTTAACCATTCGCTTGACATCTGCGACAAAGTCGATGGCGCGTTTGTAGTATCCGTTTGCAAGGCGTTTTTCAATTGTCACAATCTCCAGGTTGTAGTAGAACTTCCCAGTGGCAGTTTCACGGAGACCCAACACACCATGTTTGTCGTATGCTTTTTCGTAAGGCCGGAAAGTGTTCTGTTGATCCGGGGGAAGATCACTGGTGACAATGTTGGGATTTTCTTCCTCCCACAAGTATCGGATTTGGGATTCATCAATCACGCCCGACCTGAAACGCTTGTACCTCTTGACCTGATCCATGATAGGTTGAATTCGGGTTTTCAAAAGATTCAAGGATATGTAATCTTTCTTCCTCTGAGCCTTGATCTCCTCCTTGGTGAGTTCTACCTCGGGCTTGGGAGGCGGAGGTGGCGCAACTTCCAATTGCTCCAGCTGACGAAGTTTGCGATTTTCGGGGTTCGGGAATCCTTTTGGGGGAGTCTTGACGAATTCAATGATTTTGTTGAAGAATTCACGACGCGCATCTTGATTCGGAGCAGATAGATCATACAGGTTTTTCTTGGAAAACCCGAACATGTTCTTCAGTAGACCATCATCCACTTCCTCTTCTTGTGATTCAAGAATACCAAGCAAAAGAACTGGATCAGAAGGTGGCACCGACCGCAAAAGACTCACGAAGGTAGAAATCACAGTAGGTCCGACAGTCTGGAACCACAGTTGAATGTTGGGAATGTAAATCACACTCGGCTTGTGTCGCTTGACCTCCGTAAATAGCTGAATGACAGCTGCCTCTGGGGAGCGGGTTGAGTCACTCAGCAAAGTGGGGAGATCGAAGGCCTGCACATGCAGGCCCTCAAACACATGCAGTAGCGCGGCCGCGAGGTATTGCTGGCCCATGCCATGCGGGCCCCGAAGGAGCAGTCGGGGTCGGAAGACACGCGAACGATCAAATTCTTGCAAAAGGAGCTCTCGCGTGAAGCCTGCACCATCATCAGGCTCCTCATATTGAGCCTCCTCGAGTGCAGTAAGTTTCTTTCGCTGTGGAAGAATCTCGGATAGCAAAGATTTGATTTCGGATAGAGGATGACGAAGCAGCGGTTCGATGTTC
Organism: Penicillium italicum; assembly: GCA_002116305.1. NCBI lineage: Eukaryota > Fungi > Ascomycota > Eurotiomycetes > Eurotiales > Aspergillaceae > Penicillium > Penicillium italicum. The sequence goes on along the minus strand of LWEC01000541.1, from coordinate 13,878 downwards.
GGAGGGAGGGCAGTCGCACCAGATGAGGTAGACCGTTCTGAAGATGGCACCATCTTCTTGATTGCCAACATGAAATCTTTGGGGGCGACATCGATTGTCTTCGGATCAATCACAAGCTTTTGGTCTGATTTGTAGATTTGAGGGTATCTTCTTTGTACGGCATTGATTGCAGCCTCAGTACAAAGCGCTCGCAAGTCAGCACCGCCATAACCCTTGGTCATATCGGCCAATTCATCTTTGATATTGCTTGGAAGAGGAGGATCCCATTCCTTGGTGTGTATGTCAAGAATAGCACGACGTGCCTCGATATTAGGCAGCGAGAAATAAAATTCACGGTCAAAACGACCGGGGCGGCGAAGAGCAGGATCAACAGAGTCAGGGCGATTGGTAGCACCGATAACAACCACTTGACCACGACCATCCATGCCGTCCATCAATGCAAGTAGGGTCGAAACAATTGAGGCATGGATTTGTTCTTGTTTGCTCGATCTCACAGGGGCCAAACCTGGTATAGAATATTAGCAATTGTCAACTAAGCGTTCGGGCGTTCGGAGGGGTTTGTCTTACCGTCAATCTCATCAAAGAAGATGATACTGGGCTGGTTCTTGCGAGCTTCTTCAAAAAGAAGCCGAAGTTGCCGCTCAGCCTCACCAACCCATTTACTCAATGCATCTGCACCCTTTCTCATGTAGAATGTGACCTTGCGTCCTTCTGAGCTGACGCTGTTGGCCAGAGCACGAGCCATGAGCGTCTTTCCGGTACCAGGAGGACCGTGGAATAGAACACCGCGAGGAGGAGTGATTTTGAAACGCTGGAATATTTCCGGGTACAATAGCGGCAAAGAAACCATTTCCTTCAACTGGTCAATGTGCCCTTGCAAACCACCAACATGGTCAAAGTTGACATTCATGTCAACCCCGAGGGGATCCGCGTCAGCCAAAGCTTGCTTGTTATTGAACTTGCCAAGGTTTGCAGGCGTGCCGGCCGAGGTCTGACCAGGGTCAGCCGACTGGTTGTGGGTGGCTGCAACTCCAACCCCAGGAGCACGATTTGGCTGTTGGGCACCTTCATCATCGCTGCTATCGCTGTCCGCTCCTCCGACTGCAGTAGGACCACCAGGAACACCGAGAATTGCTGAATTGCCACCACCACCGAATGGGCCCAACGTGGAAAACAAAGTGCGCTGCCAGCCTCCACCTCCACGACCACGCCGGGATGGAGAACCTGTCACTTCGTTGTCGGTGTCTTCATTAGGTTGAAGTATTTCAGGTCGAATGATGCGATAATCAACGTCCTTTCGATTGCGACGCGGTTTCTCGTATACAACCGTTTGCTTCGCACGGCGACGGGCACGGCCAGTAAGGTCTTCCAATTCTTCAGCGAGTTCGTCTGCCTCCTCCGAGGGTGCGCGGGTTCGAGAAGGCCGTTGGCGTAGGCCAGGGCGCCGACTGGTAGAGCTATCCTCGGCTTCCTCGCGAGCTTGAATTTCTTTACGAGGAGAGGCACGCGAATCAGGCTCTGAGTCGTCCTCCTCATCATTTGATGGCTCCTCCTCTGGCTCGAAATCACTTTCTTCGTTTTTGCTTTTCCGCTGCGAGCTTCGAGACGGCTGCTTGCGGCTGGATCGACGTAGTTGCGATTCTTCATTTGTCTCTGTATCTTGCGTGGCATTCTCCTCGTGAGGTTGCTCGTGGGAGAGCCTGCCTCGTCGAATTGTTGGGAGTTCATCAGTATGTTCGGAGTGGTCATTCTTCGCATCGCCATTTTCTGATTCCGGGACAACGTCTTCATCCGGCATTTCTTCGTCAATTGGGTCGTGGTCTCCATCATTAGCTGGCATTGTATCACCTTCAGCACCGACTTGAGGCACATCACTTTCCAGTACCTCCATTTGCGAGCCCTGGATAGTCGTTTCGTTGATGACATCCTCGAAATCCTCATGTCCTTCGGCGTCTTCATCCTCTTCATCGATGATCGTGCGCTTGGCCATGCGGTCGACTCTGGCAATGCGGCGAGATGGGGATGGAACTTCGGCTTCCGGAGTATGTGTACCTCGCTCAACGGTTTGCATGTGACGACCAGAGTTGGTAAGGGCGTAGATATCCTCTGAAGCGTCACGGGTACGGCGGGTTACACGTTTAGAAAAAGCCAAGTAATTGGGCGGAAGTTTCAGCTTGATGACGGTGCTCTTGCGTGGGGGAGCTCGAGTCTCATTTTCACCATCATCGTTGAGCAGCTCTTCCTCCGAATCTGGTTCTTCGTAGTGCGGGCGACGGCTCTGGGTGGTTCGTCGACGTGCCGTTCCTCTGACATTGCGTTCAACTTCTTCCTCCTCTGATTCTTCTTCCACCTCATCGAATTCAAAATCCTCGGACAGGTCTTCCTCGTCTGAGGTGAGACCGTCGTCGTCTGAGCCGCGCCGTCTCTTCTTGGGGGCCCGTCGCGACTTTTTCTTGGGGCTGGCCTTCGACTTCCGGCCGGTCGAACGCGAGTAGTGAGCGTGGTCGCTATAGTCCTCGTCGTCAGAGTCGGACTTGTTGGCGACATCGTCCAGAGTGCGCTTTGCGCCACGAGCCATGGCGCAGTTTTTGGTGATTAGGGGACCACTTTGAAACCATAGAGTCAGCGCAAACTTTTCCAATTTGGGAACTAAAATGAAAACACAGCCGAGAGGGCTAAATGCCCATATAACAAGGAAAGTACAAAGATGTAAAAAGGCGAATTGCCAACGTTGCGCGATGCGGGCAGGAGGGACAACACTTACGAATGGTTCAGTTGTCGCCAGCAACAGCTGGACCACTCGATCGAAAGTAAAGAATCTGCCTGTCACAGCAGCAACCTTGACACTTTCTTCCCGACAATTGCTGATCAATATGTTAGCGGAGACGGCACGGTGGTGGAGCGCAATTGGGGCAAAGGAAGGGTCTCACGGACTCGGGAACGCGTGGGAAGTCAAAAGTGTTGGAAAGCTATCAGCCACCAAGACAAATGCGCAGTACACGTGAAGAATTGTTGAAAGTAAAAGCAAGTAGACGACGATGGGAACTCGAGGAACAAAGACTTCAGGGAAGAAGGGCGGAAAGGACTCGCGCTCATTGGGGCTGACTGCCTGAATGTGTCAGCCACTTATTGTGGCGCCTCTATTAGTCAACAAAGCGCACGTGCCACCCTCTCTCATGGGGGAATTGCTTCAATAGCCATTGTCACCCTTCAGGCCATGAATCAAGTCCCCATGAATCGAGCTGTTGTGGTGCTCCATTCTCCTCCTTCATTAGCGAAATGAATTCTTTCGCTCATTTCGATACCCTAATACGACACATGCAGCGTTGCGGGAGGTGTGGGGGAATGACATGATACAATGATGACAGGAGATGTCAGAGGACAATTTGGGACATGGAGTAGACGAGAATAGGGCCCTATGTTTTTTCCTTTTGGTTGTCTTTTTTTCTGCGACGCTTTTGACCGGACCTGATATCATGTGCCGATGACTCAGCAGTGGCTCGTGCTGCCCTAAAGATCTACAACGTAGTCAACACTGCTCATCTAACCTTTCCACGCCAAGTAGGAATATATTACAATATTTTTAATTCAATTTGTCTAATTATCAATCTCAGAGTTTGATATGTTGACATTACTGTTGAGACGAACCCTTGAGGACTCCACAAGTAACTATATATACCATTGAAATGGTCTCTTACATCACCATCATGACCTCAAAGGAGACATCCCCCTCTGAATAGGCCTTTGGAGAATAGCAATAGATTTCTTTGACAGTATCTTCATCTTCATCTTCAACTTCAAAGCAAAAGTGTCATAGACATCGTTTCACGAGTAGCCATTTACTTTTTTCCAAGAATTTTCCTCCGTTTGGACCGCTTTGGCGCCGAGTCTACATGTTCGGCCTTCTTCTCACCTTCTTGTCCTCTAACAAATATGCATGACAATGTGAGAAGATGAACTCTATCTGAGTACTGAAGAGTCGCTCTCAGCGTAACTCTAATCAAGCAGCATTTGCAGCCAGTGGGGCAGTACCCGGCTCCCATGTCTCGTCCAGAAGTATCGCGTTTCTCACAGCACCCATAGCCATGCCCGCAGCAACCACCTCGCCCTGCACAATCCTTGAACAGTTTCTTTTGCATCTACCATTTGGGATCCTTTTTAATGATTCATAGGCAAGTTATATGGGGTCAATGGGAATGCTGCTTTGCCAATTGTGGAGTTGTCACTTCTGGTACCAGTATTTCTTCCGGAGCACCTCTTACTCTTTGAGCAACGGAATGTCTTGGTCGCTGGCTGGGACGGCAGGGTATGCAAACCCCGCTGTCTTGCGACATTTGTGACCCGAGCTCTGCATGTGGACGAATGATATCTGACTTGGTGGAATCACTGGCTGCTATGCATGGGGCACCTATGGCCCCTCGTATTGTACATGATGAATGCCAAGACCGCGCTATACCCGAAATGGAACACGAACTTCAACATCACCCTGGCTCATCTCCTCGGATATCAACGAGAAACAAGGCAATCTTCTTAACATCACAAGATGTTCTCACAATCGGCTCGTCGGTTGATCCCGGCTGTGATGAATTTTCAGTCCGCTCGAGCTCCCATGAGCCGACGGACCTTCACCTCCACACAAGCCATTTTCAACTCATCACAGAAGCCAAGTGCATACAAGGAAGGGGTATGTATATGTTTTTCTTTAAACCACAAAGTTGAATTCTAATGTTTTAACTTTCTATCTAGATGAACCAATACCGAACCTTTACTGGCCCCTTCGCCAAGGTCTTTTTGGGAGGCGTGTTCGTCTATCAAGTCCTTTATTGGACCTGGTTGAAGTTGGAGATGGATGAGACCAAGGTGTCAAAGAATGGTGAGACCAACAAGAATTAATAAATTGATCTATCGTGCATGTCGCTTACCCTTTCCGCAGAGCAAGTGGCTGCGCTAGAGAAAGAGGCTCGGGATATTACTAGTACCCAGAAGTGAATCCGACCTTGAAAAAAAAAACTTGAGAAAATCTGTACTATGTTATGTTTCAATGATGCTCAGCACCATATTATATTGTGGCTTTAAATAATATCGTGGCAATTCTAGACTTGGAGATACATTGTCTTGATGATCACAATAAACCAAACGATGCAGAATATTCTTGTTATATTATTGAGACAGGATTTCAGGATTCAAAAACCGTGACACGTCATGCCGCAGCATACTTTCGCTTCCGATTGCCGGTCGTTGCAGCCTTCCGGCTGTGGTCAAACGTCTGTATGGAAACATCCTTGGTCTGATCCATCTGGTCTCCTTCGAACGACGAAGACGGGAACCGCCAGTCCTGACCTCTCTCCCCTTTCTTGAAATGCTCAATATCAATGTGGTTGAACCTTTCATCCAGAGCCTCGGGGCCATGGTTCTTTAATGGGACTCTGTGGCTACAGAACCCACACCAGAAATGCGACTGGCCAGCCAGATCGAGCCGGTTATTGGCAGCCGAAGCTGCGACGTGATATTCATGAATCCCATGCTGGCGCAGGTGGTGGGTATATGTGTCGGCTCGATAGAAAAGCCGCTCGCACGAGGCCCCTGTTTGCACATCGTGTTCTGTGCAGAACCAAGTTGGCACACCGAGATGCTGGGAGCTCTCGTGGCGCTTCCAGTCGGCTTTGCTACCAAAGGACTTGGCGCAGTGGGGGAACGTACAACCGTAGGGTCGTTCATGACGCTTCCGGTGCTTCCTGATGACGTTTGTGGTTAGTACCCAGATAAGAATGCGGAAGGGTTCAGGGTGGCTTACTTCATTTCACAGCGGAGGCGAGTCTGCTTTGGGCACGCGTCACATCGGAACCAGCCAAGCTTCTCGTTATCAGGATCCTGTGCAGTGACTTCGTTGTCATTGGATAACCGTTCCAAGGCCACCGTAAACACCTTCTGCAGCATTTGCCTCTGGGGCCAAGAGAGCTGAGCAGCGTCGGTTTCAAGGTCTATTCCCTCGTCGATATTCAGACTTGATCTCCGCCCTCGGTTGTTCATCATCTTCGTCATGGCGTTGATTAAGTTATCAGCTGCGTCTGTAAACGATTCATCGGGTCTTGTGATGCTACGTTCAGCGGACGAATCTTGAATCTTTGTTGACAGACCCAGGGAGCCAAAAGCGGGGAATTGAGAGGACTTCGAGTCTGCAAGCGGCGGCGTACCATACTGAGGGGGTCTCGGTGGGGCAGCACCAAATGTGAAGATATCAGTTCTCTGTTGAGACATAAAACCATATTCCGGCTCGAGGTCGACGGTCGACTGGACGGAAGCCTCGTCTCCTTCCGCTTCTAATACAGACTCATCTCTTGAGGTACGCTCGTTGAGGCTCTGTTCTGGTTGATGGAGAATGACTTTCTCATACCAATCCATCGACCTGTTCCGAGATTAGTGCTTGAAACATTAAATGTCCCCTCTTTAAGCTCACCGTTTCAAAAGTGCCTCCCCATCCTCTTCATGGTGCATCCGGTTCAGGTGTTGTTTGAAGTTGTCGAGACGCGGCCACCTCTTGTTCGGGCGCGGGCAGTTTGCCCCGAAACACATGTACATCATCTTAGGTCCACGCTCGGGCTCTTTATTGTGGACGCATTTCTTATGACGGGCAAGATCATTAATAGTGCCAAACCCGTCTTTCCTTGGGCAATTTGGCACGTCACACTTGAAGAGCTTCTTGTGGCGAGCCTCGTGTTTCCTGATGAAGTTAGTATCCTGCTATCAAGATTTTTAAATCACAACTAAGACGAAATACCTTTTATCCGAAGGACATTTCCCAACCCACTTGCACGAAGGATGCTCGCATCGCATCGAGGCATCAGCCAACTGTGACGGCGAACCCATAAACTCTGACGTGTAAGATGGCTCAGACACAGACCCATACTGGGGAATATCGAACGAAAATCCCGACTCGGTGGACATGTTCTCTGTCATTTCAATTTGCGGGCTCGAGGAATCTATGCCGTACGACGAAGCCATAACAGATTGCGTTGCACAGCTGGTCCCACCGTACCCGGAATCAGCAGAGGGATAGCTATCCATATACTGACTCCCATTCTCAGAGGGCTCGCTATAGTGATGCTGTGAGAAGCAACAGTCCTGGTCGGGCATCTGGGCAGGCATGTTCATGTGCGGGATGGAAGAAGTGGGTGGGACACCGGTGGCCAGCAGCGGATTCCAGGCATCTTGGTCGCCTACCAGACGGGACTGAGTGTATTGGGAGTAGTATAGGTCTCGGGGATTTGAAGACCATTGGCTGAGGAGTGTGTGGTCAAGTGTTGGATCGAACGATCCGAGTTGGAGGTCTTGTAATGGGTTTGCGGCATCAAAGGGAAGATTTGAGGATTTAGGATTGGACATATCATGTCCTTCGTGTCCAACCATGATGCCTTGAAGGATATCTGTGGAGTCATTCCAGCCCAGCTGTGTTTCCTAAGGGTGGAGTTAGATTATGATTGATTCGTTTGGAGAGCCGCGAGGGGTGTATAGAGTAAACAGGCCACGAACCTCCATAGCTATATGAGATGATCTAAAGAACGTGATAAAATTTGTGAAGTTAAGAGAAGATACCCAGCCAAATGGGAGGGGCACACAGTATTAAAAGGCTCAAGATGCATGCAAATGCCAAACCCTACACGCGAGAGACGCAAGCTCCACACCCTCGCCCCGAGCCGGTTGACTTCACCACGCGACAGGTGATTCAAGGGTTGGAATGTGTTAAGCGAACATTAAGAATATGCTCAAAAGGTATCTACATAATAAAATGGAAGGAATTCTTTTATTGGAAAAAAAAAGCAAAGCTGAAATTTGAGATGTAAAAGCTAAGACAAAGTTCACCCTCGCGTGTTGCCAGCGTGGAATGCAACATGTCATCCCTTGATTGCACAGCCCCTTCGCCCGGGTAAATTTTTGAAATTTGTTCAGACGGTACGGAGTAGTTTGTGGTATTGTCTAGAATATGAGGCTGAGATCTTAGCATCCAATAATGGACCAAGGTCACCTTAACCCAGGTTCGATTCACGATCGGCTATAACCCCAGTCACCCGGGATTCCCGGGGTTGATTCAGCCCACATCTAACATACTGTCAGATAAATACATAGTTTACATGTATCACACACCAAACCCCCACGCACACAGAAAATGTCGTTAGTCCCCCTGCACGAGGTATGCAAGACAAATCCAGCCCCTCATAGAGATCTTAAGATATGTCTCTAAAGGGGAAGAGGGGGCTGCAAGGAAGCAAGGACCGGATTGGGCTGTGACAGGACAGACGATCGGCATAGCTGATCGGCGGCGATATTCGCTTGCCATGTTCGTGCCGCAAGGGATAAATAAGATAAATGTGCACGTTTATACGAGGTACATGTTCTGCAGTTTCGGATTTAGGAGTCAAGGGGTTGTCTAACTTTGAAACGAGACAAGTAGTTGAATTTATGTATCTTGACCTGAGGGATACTCCGTATCTCTCTAGTATCTCTCTTCCATATGTCTCGCACAGTCTCGGTTCACCATTTGATCTCCCGATGTAGGGTACCTAGGTACTTTATGTTGTTAAGAACCGTAGAACCACGTCCTAAGTGGGAACAGCCTAGTACAGAAGAGGAAAAGCCAAAACATAAATCTGATCTCTCATATGCCATGCGCCGTTCAGCAAATTACGCGAATCGGTCTGAAACGGAATTCCTGAGCACCCGAGATATGTATAGATATATAGATATGTATAGATATGTATGGAGAGATATTGAGAGCACATGTCAAAAAAAAGGTGGAGCATGTTATGTCATCATAGTCATCATAGTCATCATTCCAGAAATGCATTAGATTGGAACCTGCTTGCATAGCTCTCCTGATGCTGGAAAAAAAAAAGTACAAAAATTTTATCCAGTGATCACGCGCCATCTATTACGATGCAGCTGATGTAGAAGAATTGACTGCAGAACGGAGAAGGGGAATAGGCAGTAACGAAAAGGGGGGGGGAAAGGGAAAAAGACCACCTCAGGAAGTTTCGGATCTATAATCACAGTTGGGAGGGACATCAAGAAAAGTAGGTCGCAGAAGTGTAGGGATGCTGGAATCCATGGGTTGGTAAGCCGGGTAATTCCCATCGGGGTACAGAGAGGGATGAGAGAGAAACTGAGCCAGAGGATACGGGGGCTGCAAGAGATCTGCCTCGGGGGATCTCGATTTCGGAACGGCGTTACAAGGCGGTGGGTACGTCACTGAGTTCCGATGCAGGGGATAGGCCTGGGCCTGAGCGGGATGGAGCGTGGTTCGGCCAAATTGGTCTGTCGTGTGCGTATATGCTGAGAATTGATCAGGGGTGAGAGAATCCATCATGGACTCAGGCTCCATTGATAGTTCGCCGCCGGAGATGGTGGAAAAGTTTTTCAACTGGACGTAGTTGATTGAGAACGCAGGGTTGGTGGGCGTGATACTGTTTCGGATCGCATCCTGCGGCTGCAGATGGGTGGAGGCCGTTTCTGGTCCTTTGTGTCTAGGGTGATATGGCGCGACAGGGGGGTAGGTTGCGGCCGATGGACCGCGATTCGTCTCCACTTGGCTGGGGTTGGCGACATTAGTTGGAGCGTTGCTCAGCTTCGCTAATCGTAAAACGGGCAGGGCTAGTTGCTCCAGGTGTTTGCCAAGGTGGACTGACAACTTTCTCCACTCGCTACAGACATTCCCGCAGAAGCGGCATGGCTCCTGCTGGGGGGTCTGCATAGTGTCATGCCGACATTTGTCGACCATTTGCCATAATCGATCAAGCTCCTGCTCCCTTCGGCTATTCGGCACAGCCTCAGAATCCAAAGTGCTAGAGGCTTTGCCCGTCTTTTTGAACTTGGGCTCTGGCATTTTATGTTCCCGCACCAAATGCTGAACGAAATTGTCCTTACGGTAGCATGTGTGGTTGCATTCGGGGAATGTACACGTCCACCACTCCAGGTGCCGGTGTTTCTCGTTCTCATGCCGAACCCAGTCTGCTTTACGCTTGAATGACTTGGGCTCCGTGCAGTCGGGGAATGTGCAAGTAAATGGCTGCACATCTTCGTGGACGTGCTTGGACCAGTCGGATGGTTTTTGGAACGTTTTCACTTCGAAGCAAATGGGGCACTCAAACCGGGCGGGAAGACGAGTGACTGGCGGAAGGGGTACTCCGGGGGGGAACTGTGCCGCGGCCCCCGTACCGTCGCCTGGAGAATACTGTTGATCGTGTCCATAACTGAAACTTGTCGCTTGGAACTGGATATGTCCTGCCTCTTGATCGTTGGCGGCCTTGAGGTTCTGTAACAGAGTGGGTTGCCCCCCCTGAACAGTACAAAAGTTGCCAGATTTACATGTGTGGTTGGCAGCTGCAATAGAATGCTTCTCCTGTAATTCAACCAAAATCTTGTATCGACGGTTTTGCTCATGTGCTAAGCGGTGAATCAAAGCCGGCTCCAGCCTTGGATTCAACTGCATGATCTGCGATTTGAACCCTTCGATCGTTGGCACTGGGAGACTCTGAACAGCAGGGAAATCCATGACCACGCCTTTGTTGTTGTTGGTGTCAACGTCGTTCTCATCTTCAGCGCCTCCTATTTCAGGGCCCACAGGTGTACTTCTGGGTGTTTGGTCGGCCTCCGAACTGACTCGAGGCGATGTGATGTTTGGAACTGGTGGTCCACCATGAGCGACCATCAGGTTTATTAGCCCGGAGTTACTTGGTCGAGGGAGCTCGCTTCTGCTTCGACCTCGACCCTTGAATTGGATGTTCAAGGAACTCCTCTCCGGATTCGGCGAGGGTGCAGGCGACACTGCTCGGACAGGCTGACTACCCCCGACAGCAGCCATTTGACTGGTCATCGACAGAAGTGCATTGCTCAAGCTTGGCGACCGCGAGTGACGACGGTGCAGGAACCCATTTCGTGGTGAGTAACTCGGTTTTGCCGGTGAGTCCTCTGTATCGCGCTGCGGAAGCCCGGGGTAGCTATTAGATTGACCGATGGAAAGGTCCGATGCTTGTCGCTTCAGAATCGAGGATGCCTGCAGAAATTGACGCTTAAACAGACTGGTACGTTTCTTGGGTTGCTCGGCAAAGGAAAAGTTCTCGAGAGCTGCACCAACATTGATGATGCTATTGCTATCAATCGTTGCTGCGAGCGATGCCGTTTCGAGATCCCGCACACGTCTGTTAAAGGCTATCATAGCGTCGGTAGAGCTGTCCGGCTGCATCGCTTGCGATCTAGGTGTTGGATCGCGAGGGGGATCATGCCAGGGGTAAAGATGAATACTTTCCTCGGCTTTGGTCGGTGACAAAGATGAATAGATCTCGGGGGTGCTGCGATCATATCTGCCAGGTTCATCTACATCGGCTGAGGGCTCATCGGAGTATATGCCAATGCTTGCTTCATCTTCGCTGAGGTCATCGCTGCTTTCATGGACAAGTACACCGGGTCCAGGGAATGATGCGTCTCGAGTGCGAGATTTTAGGTTGAAATAATCTTCTTGTTCTAAAGGGTGATCGCCGATGCTCCTCGCTCGAAGTCTCCTGGAAACATGGTGTGGGCGTGGACGCGGTGGACTAGGCGAGTCCCCACCGGCGTCACTGTTGGCTGCGCTCACAGAAACAGACCAGTGGGAAATGTCCTCATTTTTCTCGTTTCTTTCTCGCTGAATGTGGATATCGTTGGGACTTGGCACGAATTCGTCTCCACGGGACCTTGGATCAATGCCGGCTAGATGGGTTGATGGGTTAGGAATCCACCTGCCGTCCTTAGATCGCTTCACGGGAACAGACGAGACCGAGTGACGATCGCCATCATCTTCGTCTTCCAGCTCACTTGAATTAGCAGATAGTTGTGCAAAGGACTGGCTTAAACGTCCTTGGGGTGACGTGCTGCGTTCCGGGGGTGAATCGCCTCGAGTGAAAGTTGTAATCTTGACGACGGGACTTCTTCGTCTGCTTGCGCTCAATGCCGGCTCGGTGGTCAACTCGTTGGTCAAGACACTGAGTTTCGATGGCTCGGAAGCTGTGTTAAAGACACCGAGGCCAGACTGATATGAGGTGGGAATTAATTGTTGTGTGCTAGAATTGCCATGAGGCTCTAGACCTGCCAGCGTGGATGATGGATTTGGGTTCTGGTTGTGGCCCGAGCTCGTCCACTGAAAGACATTCGGTGCCATCGACGAACCCCATGCTGGATCGACGGGCACATTGTCCTCCCCAATCCCGTACGATGGCAGGTTTTCATTTTCCCAGGCCGAACCACTAGCCAGTTCGATATCTTTTGGTTCCACAAAGACACTTGTATCGGAGATGGGGGAGGTGCAGGCGCTTCGGTCCGTATAATCATTTATTCTCGGGTCCAAGTAACCCTGGATTGTGGAGTCGATCCGAGCGTCCTCATAAGGGGATGACCCAGGTCCCGCACTATCTCCAGGACTCCTTGGCGTTAGTCGAATGGCACTGGCCTGAAAGAGGACTTCCTCCGGATCGGATGCGGCTGACAGGTAAGGATCTGGAGCATATCGACCTTGGATCACATCTGCTGGCGATTGCCCCTGAGCGCTGAGTGGGGAGGCGCGCGACATGTTCAAATGACGGTCAATTAGCCTAGGATTGACCGCGAAAACGGGAGGTGTCAAATTGAGCTGATTAAAAACAGCATCGAGTAGGGGTGTTCGGTATAATCTATGCAAGCAGTTCTGTGATCATATTGGAGTTTGATGCCCAGTTGTGCTTGGTGTCCTGCACTGATGTCCTGAAGTCCTAGTATGATCTTTGACGCACCCAGTACATAAGGCAGTACAAACTGGGACTGGACAGAGGCCCCGAATAGTTGAAGTTGAAAATCAAGGGTCCAAGAGCAACTGGAGGAAGATTAAAGGGAGAAAAAAAAGAGGACGAAGTGATGGAGGCCGAAGATTAGTCGGAGATGAGGGGGACAGCTGAACAAGCGCCGGGCGCATCCCTCCACTTATGACTTTATGCAGGACTAAGAAGAATAACACCAAGACTAACCTACTCAATTTTAGACTGTGGCACAGGTAATGCCGGTCAGCCTTCAAAGAAGAAAAAGGATTCAAAATTGCTCCGCTTTTTTTTTCTCCCATAGAGCCTCACTGGGGAACGCCTTGCAAAATGGCGTGGCTGTGTAAGTTGCATTCCCTCTTCACATCATTACCTATAGAGTACAAAATATGGAGTATTATTCCTTAACTACATAAGTACTTCGTACATGTACTAGGTTAATTGTTGTAGGCGCCCTAGCCACAGCATTGTTTTCTATTCTCATCCTATCCCGTTTCAGACTCAGCCTCCCGTGGGGTCCATCGGAAGATTATAGGGCTGAAATTATTGGATGAGATGGCTAAATCAAGTGAATTCGCCCTTTGATGCTCAACAGAGTGAAATCACTCATGAAACCGAGTTTTTTCGAATTCGAATTCGAATTCGAATTCCCATGTTCTATCTATATATTAGACCTATGTCCATATATGAGGCGCAATAGTAGACCTCCCTCTACGCGCCGACTAATATATTTATAAACCACAGGGTTCATGAAACCCACCCTGATAAATCCGCCAACATAGCTTAAATTTCAGAATTCAACCTAGTTGTAGACAAAACTGCAGTAATCTTCAATTTTACTTCAAGGCTACGGCTAAAGTTTTGTACCGAATGAATGTAGAAACTACTTCAGCCAAAGTTGCAACGACTAATCCCGATCACACTTCTATGCGCTAAATGACAGGGTGAACTGATTCTTAATTCAATTCTAGATTTGGACTACTAGCTGGTGTCTGTGTCTGTGTCTTAGTTCTCCTATGACGTATCCCGCAGTAACTATTCAGCCTCAATGATAAGAAAGCCC